>LOJH01051996.1:0-12423 GCA_001685095.1 Ellobius talpinus
TCCTGAGTAAATTGGGAGCATGGGGACCTTGGGAGAGGGTTGAAGAGGAGAGGAAAGGCAGGGAGGGGAGCAGAGGAAAATTTAGAGCTCAATAAAATCAATTTAAAGAAAAAGAAGAGGAACACGCAATATTTTTGTGCATGTAGGTCATCAAGCCCTTAGGGCTGGAAATGGCTGCACGGTCAATGGTCTAGATGCTCAAAGTTAGAAAAATAAAGAGAACAGATTCAGGGTTCTGTGCTATGGTGATGAAAGGTGGGGGAAGGAGAAGGAACACCCTAGCCCCAAGCCACCTCTGTGCACCCCCACCCCCGGGCCCTCTTCAGCAGCATGTGAAAACCTTGTGATTTGTCTCCTCTGAGATTTCCACTGGCTTAAAACTTGACCTCAGAGGAGTCTTCATGTGTTTGCCTTAGAAGTTGATTTCTAAACTAGTTGATTTCTAAACTATCCACACCATCTTGGAGGGAATGTGAAGGCCAAGTAGTTTCTGATACAAGCAGCCACTTCCAAAGTATGTTCGTGAGCAAGAACATTAGTGACCCCTGAATCTGGTAACCACCCTTCACAGTAAAGCAGAAGAGTCTCGTGTAAAAGCTCTGGGCTACAGGCTTCACTGGCAGGGATCTGGCTCTGATGACATTCTGTTGTAGGAGCTACTTGAAAGCTGGGACCAATCTGAATCCCTGTTGGACTATCTGAACCACAGCCTGTAAGCCAAGCTATTTTAATAAATCCCGTGTGTGTGGTGTGTGTGTGGGTGTGTGTGTGTGTGTTGGTGTGTTCATATGGGATTTACTAGAATGTATGTATCCTGACTAATGCAATACAAATTTGTTAAGGCTTTATGACATATTGCCCATTTTCATTATACAGTCTATTACCATACTTCTCTCTTTCTCTCTCTCTCTGTGTATGTGTGCTGGTTCATGTGTATTCATACATGAAAAGGCTACAGAAAAAACTCAGTTGTCGTCCCTTAGATACCTTCCACCTTGATTTTTGAGAGAGTCTCTCTTTGGGACTTGGGCAGTGCCTGACTCCAACATTTATGCCATTTTCAATAAACCAAGCAAATTCTTTGAGGCTGTAACAATTTAGTTTTATTAATATCTACAAAATACACTTATTTTTAAAGACAAACTAAAAATATTCTCTGGATGTTGAGAAGTAAATAACGCTTTTCTAAATAACAGTGGAACCAGGAACAATTTTAAACTGAATGGTAACCAATGCAGGCATATAGAGAACTTCAGTGCTGCAGCAAAGGTAGAACTCAGAGGAAAACCCCCAGCACTAAAATACATGTCTAAGAAAAGAAAATAGGCTGAGGTATCAATGATCTAAGCATCTGTCTCAAAACAGTTGAACAAAAATATCCAAGGAAGCTAGAAGAAATAAGACATTTTTATATTTCTAAAAATAGAGGGAAAAAAGCACAATTAGATAAACTAAATAAAGAAAGCTAAAGATTGTAGGTTTGAAAACAGCAGCAACAATTGGTAATCCCAAAGCAAGGCTAATCTAAGAAAAAAAGGATAGAAAACAAGTTGCCAATATCAGCAACAAATGTAGTTTAACTCAAACTTAACTCAATATTTTTTTGTTTCATTTGTTTTTTGGGGGGTTTGTTTGTTTGTTTTTGTTTTTCTGTTTTGTTTTGTTTTGTTCTTTTGAGACAGGGTTTCTGTGTGTAACAGTCCTGGCTGTTCTAGAACTCATTATGTAGACTAGTAGAACTGCAACTCAGAGATCTGCCTGCCTCTGCCTTTCAAGTGCTGGGATTACAAGTACGTGCTACCACCGTCTGGCTCACTAACTCAATATTTCAACAAATATATTTTACTACCTATAAAGGGCACCAAATATGAGCAGGAAAGGAAATAGGATGCAATGAATTAGTTTTGAAAGTGTCCATAAAATTCACATTTCAGGCTGGGCAGTGGTGGCACACACCTTTAATCTATCTCAGCACTCGAGAGGCAGAGGCAGGCGGATCTCTGTGAGTTCAATGCCGGCCTGGTCTTCATAGTGAGTTTCAGGACAGCCATGACTGTTCCACAGAGAAACCCTGTCCCAAGAAACAAAAGAAAACAAAACAATCACATTTCCGATTCTATTACATTCAATTTAGTACAGCAACATTCTCTGGACAATAATACAGGCTACTATCAATTTGTTGGTAAAGGCCTAGAAAAGAAGAAATATTATATGTTGTGAACTTTGAAAGACCAGAGTCAGCACCAGCTCTAATCATGATCTCCAGAATGTGACTTTAGGAAACTTTATGACCTCTCTAAGCTCCATTATCTCATTTTTTTAAAAAAGGAAAACAACAGCCAAACTTATTGGCACATGTTGGAAGGGTGAAAGATTAAAACAGCAAGCATGTTCAAGTTCCCACAGAACACCTTCCCTGTAATGACCCATGACCTCAGGTTTACCACTTGAATATTTGTAGGAAAAATTCAGAAACATTGAAAAAAAATAAGGCCATTCATTTCAAAAGCTTGACATTTCATTTTCTTTGCCCATTTTGACTGGAGAGGTTTGATTGGAAATTTATTTATTTATTTATTTTCATTTTACATTCCACAGTCCTCCCACCCACTCCTCCTGCTCCCCCGTGGATTGTCAATTGTTCAATAAAAATGATGTTACCAGCTGTGCTGAGGATGGAGCTCAATAGTATACAGGCTTAACTACCATGTGTGAAAGTTCTCGGGTTTGCTTCTCAGTTTCATTAAAAGAGAGAAAAAAAGTGAGTTAACAATATATGAACAAAATACAGCACCACATGAGAAAGTTAAAGTGAAATAACAATATACAAGTTTAGCTCTGTTTCATGGAGTAGTTTTTTTTCTTGAGTAGTGGTAGTATACAGTAAGAACTAAACCGATCGTGTAATGCTGGGAAACTTTGTTGGGAAGTCCTTCCATCTTGGGTGTTGGCATTATACAAGAGCGTGCTCTCTGAT
Source organism: Ellobius talpinus (assembly GCA_001685095.1). Classification (NCBI taxonomy): domain Eukaryota; kingdom Metazoa; phylum Chordata; class Mammalia; order Rodentia; family Cricetidae; genus Ellobius; species Ellobius talpinus. The sequence continues at coordinate 2,978 of LOJH01051996.1, forward strand.
AGCTCCGGCTGTGTGTCAGTGTAGTTTCCGAGAGACTCTCATCTTGACCAGCAACAGAGGGTCTAGGATCCAAACCATTCACATACCAGAATGACATGATGGATGCTCAGGGTTCTTCACACACTGAACAAACCTGACAGGCCTGTGGGAGAGAAGTAAGAAAGGAAATCAAGGGACAGGATGAGGACTGGCAAGATGGGTCATGGGGTAAAGGGACTCACTGCCATGCCATGCCCAATGACCAGAGAGCTTGATCTCCAGAGTTCATGTGGTGGAATAAAGCCCTGATTCCTACAAGTTGTCTTCAGATGCTCACATGAAAGCTATGGTATGTGCATACATGTGCAGATGTATAACATAATGTTAAAGTAAATAAACATTAATGTAACAAAAATTTAAGAGGAAAGAGACTGAACAATGTACCTATGGTCCATTCATCAATGAAAGAAGACCCTTTGGCAACCAAAGGAAAATGGACCACTGACCATCTACACACATGTATCTCCTCAACAACAACACTGAGAACTGCCTAACCCAGGAGTAAAAGACTTGAAAGGGTGCCCCATTCGGGTGCAGTTCACTTGTAAGACCATAGAAATCCATACCAAGGAGGGAGTGTGTTGGAAATATATGGAGGTGAAAAGTCTGTGACAGCTGATGATCACAAGACAGCAGATGCAGCCACAGAGAGCAGGCCCACCCACATTCCTGAGGATTCTACCTTCCCCAGTTAGGGAGTTTCCTGATGACTTCTGGGTGAAAGCAAGAGACAACACAGAACTCAGGGACTATCCTTAAGAGGTATGGATACCATCAGAGGGCCACGCTTCCTCTTTACGTAGCATGCTTTAGGATTCTAACTAGTAAATTTAAAAGACTGTCATTTTCATAAATGTGAGCTAACAAAACCAGAGTCTATGTTCCGCAACCTCCTCCAGTCTGCCAGCATTCTTTCCCATACAAAACGTCTTTGTATCTTCTCCTCATCAGCTATCTACAGAGTTTCTTTTATAGCTGATCTTTTCTTCTGCTTTTTTTTTCCATTTAACTTCTGCTGCATGTTGATGAATTTTTTTTTCCTGGAAGTTTCCAAAGAAGAGCCAGCTTGATTGGTGGGAAATTCAGGTCATCTGGGAAATGAGCCACCCATTCTTTAAATCTGCCTTTGAGATATGGTAGGCAACGTGAAAAGGTGTACAATTACTCCACCCCTTCAGCCTGTGCCTATATCACAGAGCCTTTTCTCTGGGCTTTAGTCTTGGTTGAAGCTGCTCCTCATGGGAAAGCTTCAGAAGTGCTGCTCTGGAGAAGTGGCTGGTTGTCCCTGTCTGTATCATTGGTTGTAACCAGTCAAAAACAATGAGGAGACCCCCAGTTTTGGAGTTAGAGGTGACTTTAAAGATATATACCAGCCCATAGGTTAATGGCAAATTTCTGTTAAGAATTTACATTGGGTGCTCACTTTGGCAGCACTGATACTAAAATTGGAACAATACAGAGAAGATTAGCATGATCCTTAGGCAAGGATGACACACAAATTGTGACACATTCGATTAAAAAAAGGAATTTACATTGGTTTGGGTTTTAATCTAGAAAAGATAAGTCTTTGTAGACTGCCATGTGGAAATTTACCAAATAATAGGCATTTACATTTGAATCTAACCAAGGAGATTTCACATGCAAATTTATAGCTAGTCACAGAATCTTAAAACTTGGGAGAAAAGTCTTGGCAAGGCATGTTTCTGTTCCCCTGAAGGTCAGCAGTAAAGCGGGAAGTGTGTCCTCCGACCGTCAGTCAGCTTCTGGGGCAAGTCACTGCTTAGGGCTAGCACAGAATGGCCAGGCATCCAGATTGAAGCCATTGGCTAGGGAAACAAGCTAGGTTTGGTGGCACAGCAGAAGCCATCACACATCACACACCACCAAGGCCTGAGAGGCATCACTGAAGCCTGCTCAGGTCACACAGCTATTTTGTTCGCAAGAAATCATTTACTGGCCTGGATACATGGCTCGGTGATTAAGAGCACTGACTGGTCTTCCAGAGGATCCATGTTCAATTTCAGACTCTCACATGGTGACTCACAACTGTAATTCCAGCTCTAGGGACCCAATGCCCTCTTTGGCCTCCAGGCACAAATGTCATGCGCAGACATGGATGCAAGCAAAATATTCATACATTAAAAAATAAAATATTTAGAGGGTTGGATAGATAGCTCAGAGGTTAAGAGCACTGGCTGCTCTTACAGAGGTCCTGAGTTCAATTCTCACAAGCCACATGGTGGCTCACATCCATCTCTAATAAGATCTGGCTCCCTATTCTGGCCTGCAGACATACATACCAGCAGAATACTGTTTACATAATAAATAAACAAATCTTAAAAAATAAAAGAAATCAATTACCTGTAGTTATCCTGGCAGGCAAATGCAATATTCCTTTTTTGTACAATCAGCTTCAGCTCATTTATGGAGGATCCTGAGCATGAGTTACTAGGGAAGAAAGAAAATATTCAAGTAATAAGATCTTTCAAACACCCTCTGAGTGTCTGACTTCCTCTGCATAACTGCTCCTGGGAACAGCAATGAGTAGAGGTCCATCTCTTGGGTTCTCAGGACAGCGGGAGCAGAGGTGTGAAGCTGTCACTGTCCTTTGTGAAGACAGAATTAAGACATTAGAAGGAGGGCTCAGAGCAGAGTGAGCCGGTCTGTCCCCGCTGCACTCTTGTGACCTTGCATTTCTTCATAGGCTGACTCAGAGACTATCAGTCTGCTACAGACAGTGACATACCTGGAATCTGCTTCGATGTTATGCATCACCCAGGCCTGGAGTTTATGAACCTTATTTGGGTCCAGATTAAAGACTTCCACACTTCCGAAGGTACTAAAACAGAAGAGATAAAGAACATCCTTGATCCCAGGCCAGGGTGCGGGGCATTTAGACCGCCTGTCAGAACTCACCCAGCTGGACACAATTGAGCGGAATCTACCTCGCCTTCTACCTTTCCCCATTTGACATGACTCTTGGATTCCAGATTTCAAGATAAGATTTTTTTTTCAAGACAGGGTTTCTCTGTGTTACAACTCTGGCTGTCCTGGAACTCACCAAGATCGCCTGCCTCTGCCTCCCATGCTAGGATCGTCTCCACTGCCCAGCCCAGATGAGATTTTAACTATACTTCGGTACTGATTAATACATATGAGATACTTGATGTAGCATTACCAGAGAGCTGCTTATAACCACAGAATCTCTGCTCACCAATGCCTTTTTAGATTCGTCCTTGTTAGTGTGGACAGCTACCTTCCCTGTGGCAGGGACTTAGCTCTCTAATATCAGAAGACAAGATTCTGAGTGCTAGCTGGCATCTTCACCCAAAACCCTTAGGAAAAGAGGGTCAGAAGAAGACAAAAGAGTTAATGTTGCTTTGTAAAATTAAATATTGAAACAGAAGAGAGGAACAATTAACAGAGGGTACCTAGAGTGCCCAGAAACAAATTAATACATGTTTCCATCTTCAGAAGTATTTTTTATCAGAGAAACATTAGAGAACAAAGGCCATTGACGTGATAGAAACTAAGATGAGAAGGAGGCCTGGGACGGGAGGCTTGAGGGTGGGCCAATTCAGTCCTGAGGAATCAATGAGAAAATAATAGCTGATATGCCGTGGGGAGTTTTCATTAGACGTGGAACTCTCTCTTGGTTAATCTCTATAACATCCTCACCTTGTCACAGCACACAGGGACTCCCAGAGGTTAGCTGCCTGCCCAAGGTCACACAGGGTGTGTGTAATGACCTCTGGTGTCCACCCTGTTAAACCACTAGTACTTTGCTGACAATTCTGCCATAAGAGAGTGAAGATCAGAGCCCAGCATGGCTTCTTATGTCCCAGGACACCTCTGCTGCTGAAGTGGAATTCCCACTCTTCACCCGAGGGAGAAACAAGTGAGCCATTTCATTATTCCTGAATGGTGGGATGCAGACAGGGAGAAGTGGGGAGGCAGGCCAGACAGTATGGGTAAAGTGGGAGGATAGAATGCGAGGGGGAAAGAGAGTTGAGAAGATTATGTGAGACCTCAGAAAGTGAAGAGCAATGGCTGGCAACCACATAATGGCCCTTAGGAACGTTGGAAGATTTCAGACAAAGGAGAAAACAGAGCAAACATTAACCCAGGAAGAAAAACATCTTCTGAGAATACAAAACCCCCTTTTTAAGATCAGCTCTTCAGGAATGAAAGAAAGGCACATTCTTTTGAGGAATGCTATGTCAAACAGGCAACTATGTGAAGCATGAGTAATAAAAATTCAGAGACAGATATTGGGGTTCAACCTGAAGACAGAAAAGCAAAGCAGCCAGTCACTGGCTCTTATCTCAACCTCCATCCAAAAATGGTGATCCTGCTTCCAGGAAACCTCAGATTGAGACTGAGACCGAGGACTGTCTCCTCCCATTTTATAACCCTCTCTAAATCTTGGATTAAAGGCGTATACCACTACCACCTGGCATCTATGGCAAGCTAATGTGGCTACTGGGATTCAAGGTGTGTGTCATTGCTGCCTGGTCTCTAAGGCTGGCCAGTGTGGCTGTTTGACTTTTCTGATCCTCAGGTAAGCTTTATTTATTAAACTACAAATGAAGCGCCACTGAAACAATGGTAACTGCAAAAACTAACCCTTGCAAACAGGCTACAAGGAAAGGAAAGGAGTACCTGTTTTTGTAAAATGGTTCACTGAGAGACCCATTGAGCATCACTTGGACCACACCACAGGCAGTTTCTGCAAACTTAAAAAAAAAGCCCATCATCATTCTCCAGTAATTTCATGCAAAAGAGTATGCAGTAATAGCTAGGAGGGAGAAAATAGCTTCTATGCTTTCAGCCCAGGAATGGTGACAATAGTCTAAGCCATTGGAAATATTTGCTTTGCATGAGTTCTTGATGAAGCCTTGCCAGTCTGCAAATGATGCGGAAGTTGAAAGTCTAGAGTGCGAAACCGAGTATCTCTAGAAGAAGGAAATGAAGGCACTCGACTGGTGTCATGTACTGTAGAGGCTACACCTTATTTAGCAGAAGCAAGATGGACAACTTAGGGGCAAGGGAAATGGAACACTGTGGAAAGAGAAACTTAGGTAAGAGCCAATGACCCTGAGGCTCTTAAAAAAGACACCAAGAGCAAAAGGAGATGGCCTGAAGAACTCACTCTGTAGACCAGGCTGGCCTTTGAATAGAGAGAGTTTTATTTCCTCAAGCATCCAACTTTCATCTGGAAAATTCGTTAAGAACTGGAGTGAACCATGTGAATGGACTACTGTGAAGCTTCCTCTGAAGACAGACCAAGACCTCTGGGAGACCAAGCTCTAGGTCTCCTTCCGTGACATTTGTGCACAGTACCTAATACATTTCATTGTAACGATAGGTGGAACAGCTTTAGCCATCAGTATGAAGAGCTCCGTGAGAAACGAGAGCTTGGATTCCCAGGATCTTCTAGAGTCTTTAGTGATCTATACCTGGTACATGGCGGAGAGGAAGTTTTGCTCAGTAAAATTCCAAGGAAAGAAAAGATGACAGGAAAAAGGAAGATACTTCATTCTAGAGATTAGGAAAGAGCAAGGAAGTGCTGTATAGGAGACAAAATCCCTGTCCCAAAGACTAGGTGGGATTTCAAATGAAGCTGTGATGGGAAAGGGCTGTAGGTTTCAGAAAGCAGTGGTGTTTGTGGGGGAAATGTCAGTGGATGTTGAAAAGTCAGTTCACAGAAGGCCATGTATGCAGTTGAGAAAATTGACATTCTGCAGGTGACTTCTACACTGCTGAGTGATCTGGAGCGGAATTATGAAGTCCATTGGTGCTTGTCTTACTACAGAGGGAGATGGGCAGATGGGCACCCCTAACCTTGATGAATCATCATTAAACACTGACCCAGAAGAGCACTGGACTCCACAAGGTACAATTTTCATGAGTCCCCTGACACAAGGAAAGCTTGGCTCAGTTGACCTTAAGGTCACATGACTTAGCAGCAAGATGACCTGAAGATTCAAACCTGTAAGAAGAGCCATCTTTACTGTCAAAGATAGCGACTAGCCTGTTTGCCTTCTTCCATGAGGCAAGGATCAAGGTGCTCATGCTGCAGTGTCTCAGAAATCAGGGTGCCTTCAGTCACCCTCACCATTTAACTCTTAGCACCAAGGGTTGAAATGAGAGTACAAGAAAGCAATATATATATATATATATATATATATCTCACATGACCTGCTGTAGAAGGTTTTAATTATGGTGTGGCTGCAAAACATACCCCAGAGTTGATAGCATAAATGAAAAGCATTCTCTTAAAAAGCAATAAAAAATACAGTGTCTCTGAGTGTTCAAAACATGTAGTAAGTGTTCAACAATACTAGGCCAACCAGCTATAATTAATGTAGACTTCTGTGTGTTTCTTTGGGACTGAACAGCTGTGAAATCTGGTGGGACAGAAATCTCTGTCAACAAATATGTTTGAATTTTTTCTTTTCCTTTTACTTGTTTTCCTTGATCATTTTCATTTTTCCCCATTGGTCTACTTACAAAGGACTTTTTAATTACTGAAGCACAACTAATGCAGAAAAAAGTAAATATGCTTATGCAATTTCAAGTGAAGTTATCTGTATGATATGAGGTGAGGGAGCTAGTGTTTCTCAGCCCAGACTCGAGATCTGGAATCAGCTAGTAGCTTCCACGATTGCTTGCACCTTCATGGTGCTGCTCCAAAGTGGCCATGGTATTCATGATATTTTATTTGGCTATTGTGAAGACGGAGCTCTTAACTCCTGCAAAGAGTTGGGAACATATTAAGTGGTCTATAAATGTAAATTATTAAAACTCTCCCAGAATCCGACCAAAACCTGGGCCCCAAGATTAAACCAAACCTAGCTTCCTGATAGACATAGCCAATGAATATTATGTACTTGTTGGGGGTAGGGATTCTTTTTCTGAGCTTGCAAAGCCTCTGTGGGTGTTCTGAAATTGGGTGGGAAAGTCATCTAGCATGTATCTCTGAGCTTTTGTTCTCAGAAAAGGTTTCCACACTTTCACACCTACAAAGATCTGTGACTCAAAAAGGGTCCAAATCAACCAACCATTGACCAGACATCTCCTTCATTCAAAACTCTGGAACTGAACTATCTGGAACTTACCTTTCGGGAAATCTCTTTCCAGAACACTGTGACAGGATTGTTGGGACAGTTTTCACTCCAGTGTGGGCAAGAGTCGTAGTTCAGGTCTAAAACACATAGTGTATAGGAAATAGTTAAAGTGGAAATGGAAGTGTACCTTTGGGCTCGTTCTTGGCTGACAATGACAGTGGGAGTGTTTTCCAATGGCATCTGCGCCAAGGCAGAGGCTGGAGAATGGACATATCTCAACCCAATTTGACTAAGTGTCCCCTGAATTCCTTCCAGCTGCTTGCCTTCTCTTCCAGATCCCAGACAGGAACAGTGTGATGGGTTTTGACTCATCGTTCTGGGAAATGACAACAAAAGTTTGCCCTAAAAAGACCAGCCCCATCACTCCCCTGGAGTCCAGGAACACTTAGAGAGGCCAGGCCTCTGCCGGAAGAAGACATATTTGCCAGACACTTCACTGGTTTCTGGCAATTTTCTCTTGTGGAGAGTTTCCTTCTCAACCCCCAGAAGTTTGGGGGCTCAGGTGGTCTCAGGTTTTCTACAGCCAGCCCCATCAGAACAGGTTCAGCCCTTAGTGCGGTACAAAGCATAGAATGTAACTACATGGTTTCTATGACACTGTACGCAAGGTTATCTACCTTAGTATATAAACATTTACCAAGGGTTAGGATCTGGAGATAGAGGGTTGAATCAGTGGGAGCCCTGCCTCCTATAGCATGTCATGAAGCAAAGACAAATACCCAGAGAAAGATTAACTTCTACTGTGAAATATTACCAGAAAAAGTTCAGGTTGAATTTTGTCTTGGACAAGAATCACTGTCTTCAGACTCTAAAGAGGAGGGCACCTTATGCAGATGGCACGTGCAGAGGCTAAGAGCTGTGCTGGGCTCTGATGAGAAAAAGGGAACTATGAAAGATGAGGCCTCCCATATAAAGAGGCCACGCCAAGCTGAGGAACTTAGACCATTAGTCTAGAGGTGAGGAGAGAAAATTAGGTTTTCAACGGAGATACACACAGTCAGATTTTTACTGTCAGAAAACCTCTGTGGTGTCAAATCTAATGGAGACTGATCCAGAGGGGTAAAGAGTCATCAGTGCACCATTCCCAGCAAGAGCGGGTGTCCGGGTGCTGGACTCAGACAGTGTGAGCAGAGATGAAGAAAAGATGGGTTTCTGAGCACATAGATTGATTTTGCTATGAAGGGAAAAGAAGGGGAGATCACAATAAAGAATGGGATGATAACTTAAGATGCCCATGCTAAATATCTAAATATAATAATCAGTTTGCCGTGTCTATTTATAAGCAAACATTACACTGCACACCTTAGGTATATATAATTTTAGTTTCAAAATGACTTTAAAAGTGGCCCAGAGTTATGGTCAAGAATACATGATGCAGGATGCATTAATGTATACAGGTTGGGGGGCACTACTTGAAAAAAAAGAGAGAGAGGAAGAGAAAGAGGAAGTGGAGAGGAAAGGAGTGGATGAGGGAGGAGAGTGGGAGGGACCAGGAGAGGGGAGAGTAGGAAGGAGAACTGGATTTGGGGATGTCTGAACTCACCAGCATTATAAATTAGTACTGTGCTTTGATACAGCTTGCCTCACCAACACTCACATTACCTTAATTCTCTATTGCAATGTGTTGAGCTGATGGGACCTGTAGGACAAGCTGGATCATGAGGGAATCTACCCTTATGAATGGGTTAATGACTGCTATGGAGATTGGATTGTTTTCCTCTAGACTGTATTAGATCTCATGGAACTGTCACAAAAATGAATAACAAATAATGGCTTTCTCGGCTCGCTCTCTCTGGATTCCTCCCTTATGGGAAGATTTCCAATCAGTCCTTTCTTCCACATATACTACTTCCCATCCCTCAGAGGCCAACTGCAGTCCTAAGCTCTGAAGCTGATATTTCCAGAGGACAGAGATTGCTGTTCTCTAAGAGCCTGACTTGCCGTTAAGGGTACTGATGGCATTAGGGCATGGGCCTACTGACCTTTCAAGGTCCCTTGCCTAGCTCGAGGATCCATTCCCCTGCACCCTGAGCCATCCCAGGTGATTGAGATCCTTACCAGAAGTGCTGGGGTCTCCACACCACCTGAGATCATCAGCAATGTAGCCCAGCAGCGTGTCCTCCAGGGTGAACATCTTCCTCTGGACCGAGGTATACTGATGAGCCAGGTGTTTGGATTTGCTCCAAAAGAGAGTCTGAGAAAGAATAAACACACAATTTAGTAGGTCCTGATGGAGGAGGGTCATCTGTCTATATGTTACTTTCATTGGTTAATAAA
>LOJH01051997.1:5757-18180 GCA_001685095.1 Ellobius talpinus
CAGGCTCCAAAGCTACAGAGAAACCCTGTCTCAAAAAACCAAAAAAAAAGAAAGGAAGGAAGGAAGGAAGGAAGAACGAACGAACGAAAGAAAGAAAGAGAAGTTTTGCCTGGCTCCAGCTTCCAAGGTGGGACAGGGCACATTCCGGCCTACTGCCTCAGTGAAAGAGGCAGTTTGTCCCCCTCCCCAGTCCATGAGGGCAGCATATGTACCCATGTCTGACTCAGGCCAGCTCAGTGTGAGAGTCCCTCATGGCCTGTGTTTTATACATGCTACAGCAAACTGGCTCCAATCTACCCCTTTTCTCCAGTCCCAATAGCTGAGCCTGCTGAAAGCCGCACAGGAGGCCAGGTCTTCCTTGGTACTCCCTCTCCCGCATCTCCATCTCCTAAGGTTTTCCTCCTCTCAGTCAGGTGGCTGCTGAGGGTTGGGCAATTCTTTGGTGTGAATACTCTTATGTATTACACTATGAACAGTGGCATCTCTGTGTCTACCTGCCAGATGACAGAAGTATCCCTCACTGTCACTCAAAATGTGTCCAGATGTTGTCAAATGTTCCCCAAGGGACACAACTCTGGTTGAGAAATACAAGGGTCACCAGCGACAGTGTAAGTGCCTCACAGGCAGACCCTACTTGTCCCTTTCTCCAGAACCAGCCTGGGCAGCAAAATTCTGTTTCTCTCAAGCACAGTCCAGGAGAGAAAGGACTGTTGTCACCTGCAACCCACGTCAGTCCCTGAGCTGGGACCCGGGTCCTATGCCCAATCAGTGATAGGTGCAGAAGCATGGGACACAAAGCCCAGTTTAAAAAGAAAAAATGTAAAAGCTCAGAATAAGGGTTGAGATGGAGCTGGAGAGACAACACCTGACTAGAATCCACCAGTGAGAGGCAGAAACGGGGCCCAGCAGGAGAGAATGTGCCTAGCACCCAAGGGACCCTGGGCCAGATTCTGTGCCAATACTGAAGGATGAGGAGATGCCCAAGACAAACCGATCCCACTCCATGAAGCTCCTGTACCAGACAAAGCCTGCACCGTGAGGGGTCTGTCCCGCCGCTGGCCGCAGAAGGCAGCGATGAGGCTCCGGTCTGACTGCACGACACCAGTGTCCAGGAAGCGTGGGAACCCATCAAAGGCCAGGACGTAGCTCAGCTGAAAAGGTCCAGAAACAAGAGTTATGGATCTGCGTGGAGGCTGGGGGAGTGCAGTAAATGTGCTTCCAATCTCAGCTACATGGGAGGTGAGGCAGGACTGTGAGTTCACTGTGAGTCTAGGCTCCATGTTGAGTCTACACCAGAGAGAGAACATAAAAAAATGAGAACGGGAGAAAGCCATGTGAGTCTAGGGAACGGACTATCTGAACACACAGGGTCGACCATTACGTCTGGAGCACGGAGGCTGCCCCTCCCATCCTGTGTCCAAAGCAGACACAGCTAACAAACCAGACACCCTGGCACCAAACCTCTCCCTCAATACACAGTAGTGGAAGTCACTTCTAATGAACCAGGGAGGGCACATGAGGTGTAAGAACTGACCATGGCTAGTCTGGAAGGAGGTACTGGAGGATCTGAAGAATGAGAGGCAGGAGCTCAGGAATCAGAAAAGAACTGGGAAATGGGAGGATCTTAGAGCCGAGAACAAAGGGCCGGATTACCCAACAAAAAGTTTTAGACATGTAGGCTCAAACAAATAAGCCAATGATGGGGGTCAGGATCTATTTAGGGGGTCCAGACTGGGAAGGGGACATGGTTCTGACTTATAAACTGAACCCTAGTCCCCTCAGTGCTCACAGTGCAGGGGGTGCTGCTGTCTGGAGAGAAGGTTAGAGTGAGCGGAGGACAGAGGGTCCCAGGAGCACAGGGTTGTAGTACTTCTGTGGCTGAGACAACCCACACACAGTAGGAGAGGCCAGGTCCAGCTCTTGCTGCCCCACCACCTGAAGGCAGCAGTCCCCCAAAGCGGCGGGAACCCAGAGCCACTGAGGACACATTGGTGAGGAGGGCACGACCCCCACACTCCCGGAAGCAGGATCCGCCAGCTCTGCAGAACAGAGGAGAGACAGTGTCACCACAGTCCTGTCTCACCCCATGGGGTCCCTAACCCCTCTCTGCCCAGCCCCATGGGTTCTTGACTTACCGGGGATCCCCATAGTATCCTGGAGAGCAGATCTGACAATGGGCCCCCTCAGTATGGTCCTGGCAGAAGCAGAGACCAGTGAGGTTATCACAGTGGCCACGGTGTGGGTCTCCATGCCCGTTACACTGGCAGGGTCGGCAGCCACCAGAGCCCGTTGCATTGCCAAAACTGCCAGGCCGGCACCGCTCACAATGCTCCCCCCATGTCCAATCTGTGGAGGTCCCAGGAGGTAGGACACAAAGTCAAGAGCAAGGACATGAAGGGGCCCAGATCACCTCCCAAGCTGCTTCAAAGGGTCAAACAAGGCCTAGGCCAGGGAAAAAATAGCAAGCCCCAAAAGAGGGGAATGAGGCCAGATCAGAGAGATGGGACAGGAGCAGGGACTAGGGCAGGGATCACAGCACAACCTTCAGAGAGACTCGGAAAGGAAGAAGCTAGAGTCCTAAAAAGGAGGGGGGGGTGTCCCTGCAAGGCTGACCATGAGACTCAGACCATGGTGGCTTACCCTGGCACTCATCACAGAAGCCAGGTCCCTGCCTGCGGCAGTGGCTGTGGAAGTTGCAGCCACAGTCTCGAGAGCAACGTGGGGCAGGGGGTCCTGGGGCAGGTGTGGGTGGGGGCAGATCAGAGGTCCAACCGAGGTCACACATGCAAGTGAAGTCCGGGGGACCGCTACACACACCATGGCCACAGTCTTCCAGGCACCTGAAGAATCATGGTGGAGGTGGATGCAGAGTCCTCAAAGCACCCCACCATCTCCACCCACTGCAACACTCTCACAAGTGGCTGCTTCTTCCCATGGTCCTGTGCTGTGCAAGTAAACCTGTTTCCAAGACAACCCTATCACACGTGGTGATACCTGTCTCCATAGAAACCATATAGCACCACTACGAAAACTCCCTTCCAACTAGGTCCTCTTCCATCTCCAAGGCAATTCTGAAGGTTATGGCCCACAACCCAGGCGCATCCTGTTCCTATGGTAAAAGGTTACCTTGGGCACCCTGCCATTCCACTGAGGTCCTTCTGCAAGGTGAAAACTCCATGCTAACTGGGGATACCATCTACTGAGAGTCCAGTACCATGATGGCTTCCTCCCTCTCTCTTGAGCTCCAGCCCTGAGGCAACATTTTTATGGCAACCCACATCTCACTCACGTGCGGTTACAGTGTGTGACGCCATCGCCCTGGTATCCACGCTGGCAGTGACACTCATAGCTGAGAGGCGTGTTCAGGCAGGTCGCCCGTAGGTGACACCTCGCCAGGCCCAGGCGGCATTCATCCACATCTGGACAGCGGGCATAAGCCCAGCGGGCAGGGAGAGCCACAGGCAGTCCCAGGCCTTCTCCCACCCACAAGGAGCAGTTCCCCCTACCCAGTGGTCCAGAGAAGTCCCCTTGTAGGCACCTGTAGGGTGAGAGATCAGAAGGGGTACAATACAGAAATACGAGACAACAGGGAACGGTGACAGAGATGGGAAGAGAGAGGAAAGAGCGGGAAAGCAAAGGAGAAGACATAGACGGCAATAAGGAAGCAGGAGGGCAGTTACAAGATGGAGGACGGGAACAGGGCAGAGAAACCAGTCATTAAAATCATTTAGCTGGGAGAGCCAGGAGTCCCACCCAACCAGCCAAGTCCCTCACCGTCCCAGAGTGGGGTTGTCTTCGTTGCCACACCAACCACACTCGTGGCTCTGCAGACACTCGTGACAAGTCAGGAAGCCACCGCAGCTCCTGCACCGTGGCTCTGAATGCACACTGCAGAGTGACAAGGGCTAGGGGTCAGAGTCCAGGACATTCCCCTGCTGAGAGCTCCACCTCATCAGCCCAACCCTTGAGCGTACCTGTCGTCCCAGCCACGGCAGCCCCCATGTGGGTACCGGGCCAGGTAGGCAGCAAACAGGAAGCAGGTGTGCGTGGACTGGCACCAGGCACACTGGCTAGAGTTGGCCAGGCAGTCCTCACAGGTCAGGCGTCTGTGGGTGAAAGCAGGCCCAGGTCACCGCAGCCCACACCCCCATGCATGCCCGCCCCCTCGCAGCCCTAGCTGGACTCACTGGCTACAGAGTGGGGGGCATTCCTCTGGTTTCTTCAGAGCACCTCGACCACGGCCTCGCCGGCTGCACGCTGCATCCCCTTTGCGGCTGGTGCTCTGATGCCACTCACAGAAGGGGTCCTGGGGTGGGGGACAAGGTCAGAACTCAGCTCTCACCTGCCCAGAATCCAGCGGCCGTTCCCTCCTGCCCCTGGTCTACCTCCAACCATCTTCAGCCACAGCCATGTGTCTGTCTACCTAGCCTTCACTTCACCTCTCTAGATAACAGCACCTCTGTCAGGAGTGGGGGGCAGGTAGATTTAATGGGGGAGAAAGGCGAAGGGGCATATACTTTCCCAACTTCAGTCACTAGACCAGGAGCCAACACAAAACCCAACTGGCAGTCCAACATGGTGCCACGTGCCAGTAACCCCAGCACTTGGGAGGTGGAGGCAAAAGGATCATGAGTTGGAGGCCAACCCAGGCTAAATAGCAAGACTGAGTATCAAAAAGAAAAAGAATCAGTTTCTAGCCAACGAAACACAGCTCTGCACGGGACTGAATGACCAGGAGAGTCTGGGACCCGTGGCCTCCCTACAGGTCACTGGAACAAACTCTCCCTAGAAACAGGCAGCAGAGCAGAGGAAGCTGGACGTCCCCAGCTGGAGCTAGCAGGCCTGACCACTTTCTCCAGGCTGATGACAGTCAAGGGGATAAACATCCACCTCCCGCTGGTGAAGAATGCTCAATGATTTTTCTGACCTCTGCCACGGGGCACACTCCGACTCCCAGGTGCCCATCTCTTCCAGTCCCACCTCCTCTACTCCCCACCATCTGCCCTCACCAGGGCCCCTCTACTGTCTGTGCCACCTCTAAGGGAACCTATCCCAGCAGACACCTGGGTACAAGCATGGCAATCACGATGCTCCTCACAGAGTGGACAGAGGGCAGGTACCAGCACCAGCAGGGACTCGCCGGTCCCATCATCCTCACAGTGGGCCCCTCCCTGGCGCAGGTGACAGGTGGCACTGTTGAGGCACCAGCCACAGCCCTGATCAGCCAGGCAGCCTAGGCAGGAGGAGTAGGAGGTGCAGGCCGAAGAGCGGTAGGGCTCCAGGAAGAAGAAGGAGATCTCCTGGGGCAGGGCACACAGGAAGGAGTCAGGTTTGGGGTCAACTGGAGGTAGTGACCACATGAGAACTACAACGGCGATTCAGGAAATTGGCACAGGAAAGGGGCAGGGTCTGAAAGACTCTAGAGACTAGAGGTCAAAGAGTAGAGGACAGGGGTCAGGGAGGAGTCAGATCTGGACAGAGGACAGAGTATGAGTGGGGATTAGGTGTACCTCAGGAGTAAAGCACTTGTCTAGAATCCACAAATGAGAGGTTGCGGGGGCACGAGGGTAGAGCCCCTGCCTAGAATCCCCCAGTGAGGGGCTGGGGCATGTGGGGTTCAATGGTAGAGCCCCTGCCTAGAATCCCCCAGTGAGGGGCTGGGGGTGGGACTCAGTGGTAGAAAACTTGCTAGAATGCACAAGGCCCTGGCTTCCCTCCTAGTATCTTCCAAAAGAATACAGAAATCATATCAGGGCCTGGGATCAAATATTAGAGTCTGGTAGATTCAAGGTGATGTCCAAAGTTAAAGCCAGGAGTTAAGGTCAGGATCAAGTGACTTAAGATTTTGTCACTTAAAACTTGGAAAGCCCAGAGGATCTGAAGCCAGAGCCTAGGAATAGAAAAGGATCCTAGATACTCACGCTGCCTCCTGGCACTCCAGTCCGATCCCACAGGAGAGTGAGCTCGCTGTGCCCAGGGCCTGCCGAGCCATTGAGCTGGCCTCGGATCTCCACGGCATACTTGTGGCCTCGCCCAGGCAGTGGAAAGAGGCGAGCAGAGCCAGGGCGCTGCAAAAGCCGTGTCTCCTTCTCTTGTTGAGCCACCCAGCGCCCCACCTCCTCCTGCAGAGGGGTGAGCAACAGACAGGACCTCACACCTCTCCACTCTCCTTCAAACCCCCAATCCTCCCTTCTGAGGACACCAGCTCTTCCTTCAACTTCAAGAAGCTGCCATCCTCCCCACAACCCACCTCCTCCTCAGGGGAATCCCATTTGTCACTCAAACCTTCCTCATCCTTCCAAGAATCTTCCCAAATTCTGCTCTCAAGTGAAAACCCCATAGCCCCCTTCTTCCTCTAAGGATACACCCCATGTCTGAATGTTCCCCACTGTCCCCCCAGAACCCTGACATCAGCACAGATGCCTCAAATCACACTCAAGACCATATTTACCAAAAAATCACCTCAGGATATTCTAGAATCCCTCACCATGTTCTCAGTGTCTGGGCCTTTGGCCATCCGGGCCAGGACATGGAGGCGTTGGGCCCGAGCCCACACAGCCACATCCTCAGCCCCAGGGCCTCCTGGCCCTCCTGGCAGCAGAGGGTGGATGAAGCCTCGGTAGACCAGGGACACATCTGTCTCCGGGCTGGGTGTCAAGGTGATAGTTGTACTTCGGACAATGGAGACCTATACCATTGGAGATGGGATGTATATGTAAGTACCTCTCTGGACCATCACTAAGTACCCACAACCCTCAGGCCAGACCAGTACCAGAGAAGATAGGCCAAATCACCCTCATCAATGAGAAACTGAGACAGGGCACTGAATTTAGGCAGCTTGCCCATCATCCCTCTAGAAAAAGTGTCAAGACCAAATTCAGACAGTATAAACAGGTTCTACCTGGGCCCTCAAGCCAACTTCTTCTTCAGGTCATAGCAAAACTCAAAAGACTAAGGGGCCAGCAAGATGCCTGGGGGGTAAAGGTGGCTGCCATGCAAGCCCAGAGACTTGAGTTTGGTCCCCAGAACCTACATAAGGTAGAAGAAAACAGTCATCTCCACAAAGCTGTCCTCTCTTGGGAGACAGAAGCAGGCAGCTAGTTTTGAGTTCAAAGCCAACCTGACCTACCTAGGGAGTTCCAGGCTATCCAGGGCTACATAGTAAGAACCTATCCCAAACAAAAACAACACAAAAAAACGTCCTTTAAACTTGAAGGCTGGACCCTTTGGCATCTTTGTCCTCAGTTCCCTGCTCTCTCACCAGCCTTCCAAGGCTAGGCCCAGCATTCCTAGTAATGACACAGCACACAGGGTGTGAATCCATAACAGCAGAACAGAACTCAAGTACTCATCACGAGACTATTCATGTAACTCACAGGACCTGAACTTGTTGGACCACACCTATAAACCCAGTACTTGGGAGACTTAGGCAGAAGGACAGAGGCCAGCCAGGACTACACAGCTAGACCTTCTCCCAAAAGCAATAATTAAATAAGCCCATACAAGTATAGCATTTAAATGTAAACAGAATATTATATAATCATCCAAAATAAGAAGAGTCAGCTGGCACTGTGGCAGAGGCTTGTGACTCCTTTCCTCAGGAGGTAGAGGAAGGCAGATCAGTCTCAGGCACACAGAAAGCCCAAGGCCTGCCTAGGCTCCTCAGGAAGGGAAGAGGGGGCACACGGGAATGTGTGCCTTACAGTGCCAGTTATTCAGAAGGCAACCAAGGGAGAGGATCACGTGAGCCTAGGCTACCAGGGCCAGCCTGGGCAATATATCAAGACTCTGTCTCAAAAGGAATACAAACTAACGAAAAAGAGCGGAAGTATTTCCTAAGTTCTGTTATGGGAAAGTGTACTTGGATATATTAAGACAAAGCAGGCTGAGTCTGGTGGCGCGTGTCTTTGACGCCAGCATTCAGGAGGCAGAGGCAAGAGCATCACCATGACCTTGTTTGTTGTGGTGGTTAATGACTGTCAATGTGACAGGATTCACCATCTAGGAGACAAATCTCGGAGCATGTGTGTGAGGGAATGGAGGTGGAAAGACACACTCAAAACGTGAGTGATGCCAGCAGAAACAAAACCGGAAAGCGAGCTGAGTTGCAGAATTCACCTCATCACTTCCCAGCTGCCTCGCATTCTAGTCACCATGCCTTCTCCACCAGTATGGAATGAAGTGCTTTGGATTTTTGTTTTGTTTTTGAGACAAAGTGTTACTATATAGTACAAGCTGACTTAGAATTCAAGACTCTTCTCTCTTGCTTTAGATTCCCAAGTGCTGGGATCACAGATATGTGCTACCATATCCAGCTTGAAATCCAACTGAAGTTACAGCACTTGGTTACAGTGAAACAGAAAGGGTTACAGGAAGGGGTAACGTCTGGCTTGGTGGTGGTATGCATATTTAGCATGCACAAAGCCATCCCCAGTACTGTCCACAAAGACTTATTTGAAAAGAAGCAACTCTAGGTTCATAACTGTCAACTCCATCCCCTGGCCCCCACCTTGTCAGGCTGAGAGGCGTTGGGGGGCTGCTGGAAGGTGAGCAGGTGCAGGCCAGGCAGGAAGCTCTGGGTGACACAGGCCTCCAGGGAAGTGACGAAGACAGGCGCTGGCCCCCACCAGCCCACGGTGCCTGAGATCTGCTCCCCTCGGCAGCGGGCCTGCTCTGAGAGAACAGAAGTGTGGGAGGCTGGAGGGTCAGTGTGAGGGACTCTGAGCCCCTCCCCCACTACTATTGACACTCACCAGGCCTAGGAAGGCAGCTCTCATTGTGCACACACCAACCTAGGGCCCCGGGTCCCCGGGGAGGAGCTGTGGGACTACTGAAGGCTAGGCATGCTTGGCAGTCACTTAGGAGGCGGCCTAGGCCCAGGCAGCTGGCCGCTGGACACTGTAAGAAAGAGTAGAGTCAATGCATACTGTCCTCTGGAACTCAGGAGAGCTGAGAACTGTGGGTACATGGGCTGAGCTGGAGGGCCAGCCACATGGTCAACAGGAAACTGGAGCAGGGTTGGCCTATACCAGCGGTTCTCAGTCTGTGTGTCACAACCCCTTTGGGAGATGAATGACCCTTTTACAGGGGTCACTTAGACCATCCCTGCATATTAGGTATTTACATTATAATTCCTAACAGTAGTAACACCACAGTTATGAAGAAGCAACTAATATACTTTATAGCTGGGGTCACCACAGCATGAGGAACTGTATTAAAGGGCCACAGCATTAGGGAGGCTGAGAATCATGGCTCTACAGGAAACCAAGAACAAGGGCTCAGGTTCCAGGACCAGGTTCCTCAAGTCAAAGGGGCTCATGGTTTAGGAGAGGTAAAGGCTCTGGATGGGTGAGGCAGGAGGCAGGAATGAGTACCTTAGAAGGCTGACCGCTTAGGCAGGGAGAGTTAAAGGCAGGCCTCTGCGATAATGGACAGAGGGCCTGGGGCAGTCACTCACCGCTCCTGAGGAGGTCCCAGGAGGAGGGGCTGCTTGGCAAGCCCCCTGACACCAGCTACATTCCGGGTCTCGGGAGCAGACGCTGTGGTCTGTGTACATGGAACAATAGTCCAAGTGGTACTGCAGAGACACGGGACATAGGAAACAACACTGCTCTCAAAGACCTGGAACTGTCTGCCAACTTTTACCCCTGTGATTGCCCCAAGGTAATCCCTATCATTCAGCGCCTTAAGGACCCCAGCCCATTCTCCCTGAGCCGTGGGAAAGAAAACCTATACTACAGGACACCCTGCCCTTCCCACTGCTCTTCACTTCACCCCTCATCTGTAGAGACCATGCCACCTCCTCCCACAGCCCCCCTCTCCGTCACCCCAGCGCTCACATCCAGAGCAGGTGCCTGAAACACGAAGGGGGGCACCTTGTAGGCCATCAAGTCCCCACGAGGCCGGCCACTATATCCCCCAGCCACCAACAGGACACTGCCGCCAAGCACAGCTGCCACATGTGAGTAACGGCCACTAGGAGGTGCTGCTCGGCCTAGAATACAGTCACAAGGTAAGACCTTCCCAGGCTTCTGCCTTCCTGATTCTCGCTCTTCCAACAGCCTAGCCAGACTATTGCTGTTTCAGTTCCTACCTAGCAAGGAAACCCTCCTGGCCTGCCTGGCTCAGCACTGGCTTATCCTCTCCCTTCTCTCGGAAACCCAATGCCCCTGCGCAAATTGTCTCAAACAAAGCATGATATTTGCGACAGACAAGGACTCAAGTCACACATGAGTTGTACAGCTTTAGGCAGGAGCCCCAACCTTGCCAAGTCCTGTTATTTCCCCATGAAAAGAACCACGCCTACCCTTGTGGAGCTCGGAGGACAGAATGGGGAGCCCCAGAAGCTGAGGTCTCACCCGCCCATGCCACCCAGCAGCATCAGGCTCCCCTCCGGGGACTTCCCCAACGTTCTGGGGAAAACCACTCTTTCCCATCCCCAGTCCAAGAGACCTGTACAGAGCTGTTCTGCCTCTCCTGGATGTGGGCCTTAGTTCAAATCTGCCAGTCAGAACTCAAAATAAGGAACCAAATTCCTGCAATTCCTAGGAAAGAGGAGTCTCCTCCCTCTGGGCATTTTAGGGTTTTTTTTTTTTTTTNTTCTGGGTTGTTTCTATTTTTCTATTTATCTGTCTGTCTGTCTATCTGAGACAGGGTCTCTCTGAGCAGTCCTGGCTGTCCTGGAACTCGTTCTGTAGACCAGACTGGCCTTGAACTCAGAGATCCACCTGCCTCTACCAGCATTAAAGGCATGTGCCTTTTTTTTAAGATTTATTTAATTTTATGTGCATTGGTGTTTTGCCTGAATGTATGTCTGTGTGAGGATGTCAGGTCCCTGAAACTGCAGTTACAGACAGTTTTGAGCTGTCATGTGGGTTCTGGAAATTGAACTGCGGTCCTCTGAAGAATAGCCAATGCTCTTAACCTCTGAGCCATCTCTCTAGCCCCTCCCCCTTTTTGAGACAGGGTCTCCATCTGTAGCCCCAGGCTAGTCTCAAATCCAGCCTCCTGAATGATGGGATTACAGAGCCCTCTGAGAACGGGAAGCAAGTAGATACAATTAAACAGTTATTGGTGACACCTACAAAAGGCAAGCAAGAGGCAAGCAGAGCCAGGGCACTGCAAACGCCGTGTCTCCTTCTCTTGTTGAGCCACCCAGCGCCCCACCTCCTCCTGCAATGGGGTGAGCAACAGACAGGACCTCACACCTCTCCACTCTCCTTCAAACCCCCAATCCTCCCTTCTGAGGACACCAGCTCTTCCTTCAACTTCAAGAAGCTGCCATCCTCCCCACAACCCACCTCCTCCTCAGGGGAATCCCATTTGTCACTCAAACCTTCCTCATCCTTCCAAGAATCTTCCCAAATTCTGCTCACAAGTGAAAACCCCGCTTGTTTTGTCTTATTTGTTTGTTTGTGTGTGCTTGTGTGTGGTGCTCAAGCCAGAGTACATGTGTGGAGGTCCTGACAGCCTGCAGGAGTTTGTTCTCTTCTTCTACCATGTGGGTCCCAGACATTGAACTCAGGTTGCCAGACTTGTTGACAGGCTCTTTTATGAGATGAACCATCTCAGTGGCCCCAGCTGAGAACCAGAGAGAGAAATGGCCAAGGCCATCTATCACCAAGCACCCAGATCCAGCCCAGCCTGATGCTTTCACCAAAATGAACCAAGAAATCCTCCTTTTCTGCTTATAAAAAGTGAACCAAGGTGGCGGACACCTTTAGTCCCAGCACTTGGGAAGCAGAGGCAGGTGGATCTCTGTGAGTTCAAGACCAGTCTGGTCTACAGAGCGAGTTCCAGCCAGGACAGGACAGGCTACACAAAGAAATTGTCTCCAAAAAAAAAAAAAAACAATCCTAGAGACAACCTGTTGACCTCTCCACCGTGCGAGTCACGCTTCACACATCATATCAGAACCCCATTTCTTCGTCGAGGACAATAAGGTGCAGGCATCAAGGCATGCTTTTGTATAGATGCCTGTTTGAAGTGTTTGAAGTCAGCCATTGCGGCTCTACCTCCTGCCCACTACGACTATGAAGTCACTCCCCTTAGGAAGCAACTTAGGGCACTACAAAATGGCAAACTCCCAACTAGACCCTAGGTTCTGGAGCTGGAAAGATGGCTCAGCTGATAAAGTGCTTGCCTCAGAAGCATTAGGACTGGAGTTCAATACCCAGAACTGTCACAAAAATACCAGGCACGGCAGAACACCTATAATGCCAACACTGTGGACATGGAGCCAGGAAGAAGCCTGGGGCTCACTGGCCAGCCAGACTAGCCTAGCTGGTGAGCTCCAGGCCAAGGAGAGACCCTGACTCAGGTGGACTATTCCTAGGATGATACCTAAGGTTGTCCTCTGGCCTCCACATGTGCACACTGCACATACACACATATTCACACATTTAAAAATAAAAAATAGAATAG
>LOJH01051999.1:0-12422 GCA_001685095.1 Ellobius talpinus
AAAACTGGAGGTAGGATTCTGAGAAAAAGAAGGAGGATGAGGACAAGGAGGAGGAAGAAGAAGACAACGAGGAGGAGGAGGAGGAGCAGCAGCAGAAGTAACAGCACTAAACTGTCACACCAAGTTTCCGCCCATAGACCTTTGGGGCACATTCTCAAACCACATCCAACCCCCAGCACCAGTGCTCTCCTGAATCCTCAGAAACATTAACTCATTAACTCATGTGACTTAAGCCTTCTCCTAATTTCAACAGACCCTAAGAATTTGTCAATTTTATTCTCTGACGCATCCGCACATGTGTGCCGCCTTTCTATTCAGTCTCGTCCACATTTGTGATTTCAGCCCTTTTCAAGGTGACATTATCACTTTGTGGCTTTTCTGTTTTCACTCACTGATCTCGCCAGGGCTCTGTCTGGTTCATTACTTTATCAGGCTGCAACTTGGGCCTTTTCTCTGCATCCTTGTCTTGCATCTTCTCCTTTTCTGTGCTTTTCCCCATTGTTCGTCTGTAGTTCATTCCCATTTCTGTTCCACGCTGCCGAACACGGACTCCTCCTGTTTCATTAAATCTACACCCACAAAAAAATATAGCACACTTAATATGAAGGAAAAGATTAAATCTCTGGCTCAGTGTCTCTGCCGTTTACACAATGCCCTCCATTACAGCTTGCCTGGCTTTCAGACTTCTGAAGCGCTATCTTTGAGAGATGCTGGTCATAGCTTCCACGTCACCCCAGATTTGGTCCAGTAACTGCACCAAGTCGTTACCATAACACTTTGTTGAAGGAAAGTGTACTTTTCCCTCACAGCAAACAACCAGTTTAGTAACCAAGGGAAGAGCTTTCAGGTTCTTATCAGATAAAAGCAAATGAACCACCGTAATCGCAATGTCTGTCTGGAAGAAGAGATGTAGGAGGGTCTGCTTGGGGGCTCCTGAGCTGTTGAAAACTCAAGCTTGTTTAGCAGTATTGGGAAGCAATGCTGATTCAGCTGACCCGATAATCCAACAATCATCAAGAACTGAGAAGCCAGTTGATTCCATGGGCCACGTGTTTCCACCCACTCAAATCCATCGGAGACCGTGACTGAGGTGTGTCTGTGAGTGACATGCTCCTTCCCCAGCTTCCTCTGGAGAATCAGAGGTTCTGGTTTCTTAGAAAGGAAAGATCATGGTCTGCATGTGCTGCAACCCAACCATGTCAGTGGTGCTGACAGCGATGGCTGGAGGATTATGCTAGCCCAGAAATGACTATGTTTTAAGAGCAAGCATTTACCAGCAGTATTGATGTGACCACCATTGATTACATAAACCATGAAGCCCTCTACCTGCTGGTTCTGGGATGGGAGCTGCACTAAGATCTTCTTGCTTTCATTGTTTGCTGTGCTGGGGGGCCAGTCTGGCTGTAGAATGAGCTCCCAGCAGAAGGAAGGTGTTTGTTCCTCATGTGAAGGTTCTGCCAGACCGTATCTTCCCAGGTATTTTCCTACAATTTCCTTCACTCTTCCAAAGAAACTACAACATCCAATTGTGTGAGAGACCCAGGCATGGTGTCTTGAGTTAGACTGATGTCTGCCAAGTCTGGACATCACCAGAGTCTGTAGGTCATCGGTTTCTGGCTCTTCTTCTGTGGGAGGCATTGCTTGGAAAGAAAAGGCTCTGTAAGAAGAGACATAGGCTGGGGAGATGCTCAGTCAGTTAAGTGCTTACATAGGAGCATGAAGCCTGAGTGTAGAACCCAGTACTCACAGAAAAGGCCAGGCACGGAGGCAATGCTCCTCTCTGCTCAAAACCTTCCTAAAATACAGATTTCCTGTCATGGACATAAAAGAATCGTGTTCTCTTGTGCGACAGGGATCCTGGGAGTGATTAACTTAAAGACAAAGGACCACTCCCAAGACCCCTTCAGACTTGACTCCAGGGAACTCTGCAGGCAACCCCAATTAAATAAAGCTCTATTAATGATCCAGCAAGTTCCTTAAACGTGTCAAGTCCTTGTGCCGTGTGGGTGTGTAAGTAGAGAATAGACTGGAGGAAGGGGCGGGGTGGTGACTTGGTGAATCCTTACTTCCATTGCTGTGGGCTTCCACTTGAAACCCACGGCTCAGGCAGCCTGCAGAAGTGGACGCATGTGGACACTGTAGAGAGTTCCCCATTTCCCCATTTACTTTAGGACTTCTGCTGTGTACCTCAAACTCTCCAGCAGAGCACAGTGCATAGTTGCTCAAATGTCCCCAGGAAAGGTTACTCTTCTATAGTTTCACAAACATCTTCTTGGATATGCTGGGGGCAAGAAAGGTCCCCGAGAGAAGACTTTCAGATGAACTGACTCTTCTTATTAACCTTCCTTAGTAGGAAGAAAAGGTTCCATATCCATTCAGAAATTGTGACATAAATATATTAATATTCTCTATTCCAAAAAATAGGGAAATAGTTATGTAATTACTATAAATTAGCCATGGGGATGGAGATCCGTTCACATACTCCCACATCTCTGTCATCTTTAGAGACTGTCTCTCCCCAGTATTACTTTGGGCATCTGTTTTATTATTGTCTGATTGTCCCAGGGACACATGAGAGAAATAAGGTGACAAGTTTAGCTCAAAGAACAATCCACCCAAAGGCATCCTGTTATAAGTCAATGAGTTCATTAGGGACAACATACAGGGACATAACTCTTGAAGGTACATTTTCCAAACTTGCCACATACACTTCCATCTTCTAAGCTCCTAATTTATATGGCTTTAAATAAGAACTGATAAGGACCTGGGCTTAGGGTGGTACCTAGTGTTAAAGTAGCAGAGGTGATGGAACATAGGACATGAGTAAAACCAGACCCTGGAAAGCTGTATATTCATATATACCCCGGCCCTGCCCTTTTCAGGGCTTCTGCTAGACCCTGAAAGCACTGGGCAACTGTTGGAAGGAAGGTTTGATTTGCTATAGCCCAGTGTATACAACAGATACACTGGAGTCTCTATCCCCACTGTCACAGTGGCTCTGACATGTGCTTTGGCCAAAACTAGGCCACTTCCATTATAGTTACAGTAGGAGTCACACAAATGTCCTCAGAGCAAAGATACCAGAGGAAAACAGTTTCAAAGCCTTCTGTAGATCTCACGTCAGCATGTGGGAGGACATCAGTCTTGGTGTCGCTTGTCCTTTATCCAGAGAGGGCAGCCTTTAGTCTGGACCCCTGGGCAGCATGGGGCAGCCTGACTGAGATGCAATGAATGTGTCTTCAACTTTGAAAAAGAAAAAAACAAAAAACAGCTGGTTCATGGTGACCAAACTGTAAGAGAAAAAACTGTCCAATATCTCCCAGTTTCTTAAGACTGGAGGTCCAAAACTCTTTCCCAAATCCCCAGGCAGTATTCCTAGGCACCGTTGGTTTTGGTTGTAGGCATTTCACCTTCATTTCGCCTCTTTTCCCTCCCTCTCAGCCTCTGGGTTAAGGGTTTTTGACTTCTTGTTAACCTGTTTGGCTAAGTATAATCAGTTAATGAACATCAAAAGATTATTTCCTTTTGTTTAAGGAAAAAGAATACACTGGCTGGAAAGATAGCTCAGTCAATAAAACACATGCTTTGTAAGCATGAAGACCCGAGTTCAATTCCCAGAAGCCACCAAAAGCAGGCACAGTAGCACATGCTTGTAATCTCAGGGCTGGGGATGTGGTAACTAGCAGGTCCCTGGGGCTCACTGGAAAGTCATCCTGGCCTGGTAGGCAAGCTTCAGACCAATGAGAGACTCAAAAAATAAGGCAGGGGCCAGGAGGAGGACTAAAGTGCTGGACATCTAAACAAGAAGACCAGAGTTCGAATACCCAGAACCCCCAGAAATGCTGGTGGGTGTGCTAGCTTGCCTATGGTTGCAGATTTGGAAAGCAGAAGTGGAGAAAGGCAAGCTGGCTGTTGAGACAGGCTCTGAGCTTGATGACAGACAGACCCTTCCTCAAAGAAATAGGTGGGACAGTTGTCAAGGAAGACTCCCAACATCAATCTCTGGCCTCCATAGGAATGCACATGCACCCATCACATTTGAACACAAACACACACACATACATACATACATACAAACACACAACCACCACCACATGCATATACATGAAGAAAAGTGGAGAAAAAGACAGACAACCCCTGAAAAACAACACGTGTGCACACATATGCATCTGCACACCAACATACACATACAGGGGCAGGGGAAATGTCTTAAGTGTCTATCTCTGATGATCATTTCCCAGTTCGATAGTTAAGGTCATGGTTTTTACATCCATGGTGACATGTTCTCACCAAGCAGGCTCCCCTGGATATATCAGAGCCAAGGTGGTTCAATTCTGCATTTTTACTTGAAGTGACCATCTCTGAGCTGTAGGAAGTGAGATGGGGGCCTGTGGCTATAGGGGTTCAGGTTTTAACACTTCTATCATTTGGAGGCATCGACTACCCGACTGGTCTATTATATAAACCAATTTCACTTGTGGAGGAGTTAACCAGTCACAAATGGCTGACATTATTATTTAGTTAGACCTGTGGTTGTGTGTGCACTGAACATGGCCAGGCTTGTCAGTATGTCCTATAACCCTCTAATAAGCATTCACGAAATACTTAAATTATATTTTTTATTGAGTAATCTAGATTAAGATACGTTTATGTGCAAATACATTGTCCTCCTAGAATCTTGAGCATCTACAGATTTGGAGACCCTGCAAAGGGAGAGAGGTTGTGGGAGAAATCCTCTAGGGAGACTGCAGAACACCTATAATTGACTGTTAGGATTATAGTGCACAAAGTAGGAGGAGCTGGTTTGTAATTTCAGGATGCTCAGAATGGACTAAGGAATAGTGTCCATTAAGAGTAGATTTTCAGAGACTGGAGCAATAGCTCAGCAATAAAGAGTATATATTGCTTTTCCAGAGGACCCAAGTTCAGTTCCCAGCACCTATGCTGGGTGACTCACAACCACCTGTTAACTCCAGCTCCAGGGAATCTGATGCCCCCTTCTGGCCTCTGAAGGGATCTGTATTCATGTTCACATAGCCACACAATTAAAATATGATTTTTAAAAAGAGATACATGACTTAAGGTGATAACAATAAATCTTTAAAAATGTTTAAGTGTATTTTCATTATTTTGTTTGTTTGTTTACTTTTTACATCTCTTCGTTTCTTTCCTTTTGCTGTGAGAAACACGAGTTAAGGGAAGATGGCTTTGTTTACTTTAACTCAGGGTTCAAGGTTCTGTCCACCATGACAGGAAGTCGAGACAGCAAGAGCTTGAAGCAGCTGCTGACATCACATCCACAATCAGGAAGTAGAGGGGACGGACAGTAGCACTCGGCCCTCCTTTTGCCTTTTAACAATGCAGGTTGCTCAGCCTCAGAAAAAGCCTACCAATAAGTCAAACGGCTCTTCTGGCTCAGTGTAATCGAGACACTCCTTCATGGGCCATACCCCAGGCCACCCTCCAAATGATTCCAAATTCTGACAAGCTGATTAGTTCACACTGACCACCACACCATGCCACAGCTCCCAAGCATTTTTGTGATTAAGAAACAGGAGATGACTGTGACATTGCAAGGGACCGTCTAGGTGATGGCCTGTCTCTGCAGAGCCTGCAGGATCTCAGCCTGCAGACCAGGCTGCTCATAGTCTCTATTCCAAACCTGTCAGCTTCGATCAGAAGGAGACCTGAAATCTTTCACCTTGGGTTCTTAGGTCACTGCAGTTCTGAGTAGCCAACACTTTTGACAGAAAATGATCAAAGCAGACACGTCCACCTTAGGCAGGTTTTAATTGTTCCTCGTTCACGTCTTCACTGTGTGTGTGTTTATCAGTTGTGCTGTCTATCCCCTGGCACAAGGCCCGTGCTAGTGGGTTGAATTGATAGAACAGTTTATAAACGTTATAGAAGTTCATGGGTGCATTTTCTTTGGTGCAAATTCTATTGGCTGTTCTCTGTAAGTGCTGTTGATCTTTTAATAGAGCCAAACTTATTCCTAGTGACGATAATTATGGTCTTTGCGATGCTGAAATTGTCTCTGCTTGACCATCTGAAGCCTTCCTTATTTAGGCATCTCTGTCTTTTTAACACTGCCCTGGATAACTCTGAGGCCTTGCTTTTTGACAAAAAACACTTGCCTGCTTTCATGAACTCTTCTTTCTTTCTTTCTTTCTTTCTTTCTTTTTTTCTTTTTTTGTTCCAAAGTCTAGTCACAATACCCCTTCTTAGAATCCTATTTTAGCAAATTATGGTTTGCTCTGTGGCTCTGTGCTCTTGTGTGGAAACAGATGCCTCTTCATTTAACTGCTGACTTTTTTCACCCTTGCAATTCTCTCATGTGAAACACCTTTTTTATTAATGTCGCTTGCCTTCCTCCCACCAAATGACATCCTAAATTATAATACCATCCAAAGCTTTATAAATCTTCATTCTTTTTCTTTCAATAAAATAGTACAAGACAGCAATTTTTTCAGATTTTTTTATTTTATGCGTATGAGTATTTTGCCTACATGTGTGTGTGTGCACACCATGTGCATGCCTGGTGCCTGCAGAGGCCAGGACAGGGTGTCGGGTCCCCTGGAACGGGAGTCATGGAGGGTTGTAAGAAACAACGTGGGTGCCGGGAATTAAACCCAGATCTTCCATCCTCTGCAAAAGCAACAGGTGCTTTAAACTGTGGAGCTATCCCTCCAACCCCACAGCCAGCAATTTTAAGATGCCAAGCTATGGGCTAGGAAGGTAGCCCTGTTGGTAGAAAGCTTGCCTAGCATGAAGGAAGCCCTGGGCTCTATCCCCAGCATTACAGAAAGTCAAGCATGGTGGTGCAGGCCTGCAATCCCACCCAGCACACAGGAAGTGAAGGGAGGAAGAGTAGAGCTGAAGTTCAAGGTCACCTTCAACTACATAGCAAGATCAGGGCCACCTTGATGTACATAAGACTCTATCTCAAAATAAATAAACAAGTAAATAAGCAAACAATACATATTTTTTAAAAATTCCTAATCGTGATAGAGACCATGAACAATTCAACAGTCCAAGGGTGCTGAGAAGTCACCATCAGGAGACAATGGTGGTCATGCCCAGTAAGGGAACAAAAACAAGCTTCTATGGAATATTGCTTATCCTGACTTATGTACATGTGTATGAGAGAACACGCATGAGCACTTACATGTAAAGACATGCCAAGGCCATGAGAAACTAGGATAAGTCTTTCAATGTTTCCATCTTGGGAATGAGGTAGAAATCCCCTTCTTTTTATATAATGATAATAAATGCTCTCCCCTAACCGCCTCAAGATGGAAACACAACACAACTCTTCTGAAGACTGACATTGAGTACCTGGTACATTGAGGTCAATAAATTGCAGAGCAGGACTGAATTTCCTTCTAAAAGCAGGCATGTTTTCTACCAGATTTGCATGTCGGAGGGGCAGAAACACACCGCTTCATCTTATGAGCAGCTTGTGAGAAGGGGCGTATACAGGGCCCATGTCTGTATGTTTGCCGGCAGTTTCCTAGATTTCCATGTTTAAGAATTACTTGTTCTTTCTCATCATCCTAGGTTTTATTCTAACTCCTCATCTCTTTTCCTTCCAGACAGTTAATCCGGCCTCCTACCTTTGGTCTCTACCTGATGTTGCTGGTATTATCTTCAATAGACATGAGCCCACATAGCTCGTGTACAACCCAAAGTCTAGTTTCCAGACAAAATGAGCTCCTTCTCACTGTAATATTATACTGAATATTATAAATTCATCCTCTGACCTTAGCAATAAGAACCAAAAACAGAAGCAGTGCAGAACAACCCATTCCCAAAACACAGGTGGGAGGAACGTCTTTCTCAGAAAGTCATAGTAATACACATCAGGTCTGTCCTCATCAGGGGTACTGAACAAGACTGGGGACTGCCATTTTAAAACACTAACTGCCTTCCAAGCCATCCCCAGTTAAAATGCTTTTGACAATGTAAATACTTACATGTGCAAAGGTGTCTTCCTTCAGAGAGGAATGCAGCAGTTACTACAGAAAGCAGAGGGCTGTTTTGGTGGCCTTGCTTACAGACTGGGCACCTTCAAAACGAGCAGTGGTTCTTAACCTTCCTAAGGCTGTGAAACTTTAATACAGTTTCTCATGTTGTGGTGACCCCCCAACCATAAAATTATTTTCCTTGCTACTTAATAACTGTAATTTTGCTACTGTCACAAATTATAATGTAAATGTAGGTGATTTCTGATGGCCTCTTGGGGTTCATGACCCATAAGTTGAGATCCACTGCGTTAAAGCATGAACTCTATGCACCGACAGTACCAGCAACTACCGCCGGGAGAGACAGACAGGCCAAAGACAACCAGGGCATTTCGGGAGTCGAAAGAAACAAGACGATGTACTTTCAGAAAACCCTTTAGGGTTGGTATTCATTGGAAGATGGCGACATAGAAGAGTATGGGAAAGCAAAGGCTTCTGGGAGTTCTCCAAGCGGCGAGACCCCTTTTCTCTCTGCCACTCAGGTCCTGGCACAGGATCCCTGTCAGATTTCTGGAGGTTTGCCTGTTTGGACCTGAAGATAAATCTTGTTTTCTTTGGCCTTTGATTTCCTGTAGCAACCATAAATAAAAACTACAGTTAGTGAATAAACAATCAACATCTTGCTTGTCTGACACTCGACATGGGGTCTTGTGATATAACTGTTGCTGACCTGTCACTCACTGTGTGGAAATTCTGGCCTCAAAGTCATCATATGGATGAGTCTGCCTCAGTGTCTCAAGTGTTGGAACAAGAGTCATGAGCCATCCTGCTCAGCTTAACAGTCTTGATAAAGAAACTTGCAACATTGAGGCTTGGGGCGTAAAGGCATAAGCAGGGACAGGAAGAATAAAGGGCAGAGGATGCAGAAGAGCGCAATGAAAGAGTGTTGTCTCCTGGACACGACATGGCCATTGCACCCATGAGTTTACTGTAGCTATGGCTACCCATACAAGACCTCAACAAGATCAAGCCAACAAGGTCAGCCAACATTCCAACAGGCAGTGTTAATTGAATTTAATGGGTGTGGCACAGTACTATCCTCCAAGCAAAACAACCACTATCTTCATCAGACAGTTGCATCTGCAAAGAACATCACAGCTGGGACTGTTGACATTCCTTCCAAGGAGGAGGGTATGGGGAGGACCATCAGACCCTCTACTCAGTATCCAGTCACTCCTCCCAGCAGGTTGCATGCAGACCTGCCCTATTACACATGGCCTTGGGGTCTCAAGGAGGGACTAGAGCATCTATACTGAGGCAGCCTAAAAGGAGGTCCTCCATCCATGCAAGCACTGACTTTCCAATGCTGCTGCTTTGGGGTCACCCATGATCTTACTTACAACCCCTGACCCAGGATCTGTAAGCAAACCTAACAAACTCATTATTCCAGGAGTAATTTTGGTAGAATCAAACTTTAGTTTGTCATTGGGACCTGGAAAGAAGGTGGGGAAACACATCGCCTAGTCCTTCTGCCCAGGAATAAAACTCTCAAAAAGATGGGGTACCAAAAACAAAACAAACAAAAAGAACAAAAGACGACATGAAGGGGGAGGGAAAAACCTTATGAGTAGATGGAGGAAGTGTTGAGACAGACAATTGGGGTTGGAGCGGATCAAGATATATTAATCACATGTATGAAATTGTCAACAAATAAAAAAGAGAGGTTCTGTTGAAAAGAAAAAATGCAGCCTTGTCTCAAAACAGAGAGAGCAGGAGAGCCAGCAATAGACAAAGATAATGGTTAGCACAAATGGCTTGCGTCCTGGTTTTGTATGGAACAGAGAGAAAGAAGGCTGCACAAGGCAGGGCTCCAGTCAGGAGTGTTCAGCCTCCCCTACCGGGCAGGAGCGGACGGACTGAGTATCCCACAAAGATCTTAAAGGATGGCCACGTGCTATCAATAAATCATGCAGAATCAGGTTGGAGTCTGATAACAGAACATCAGCTATACATTTCTGCCTATTGGAACCAAATACAGGAAGTCACCACCTAACAGAAATAGTGCACGGCGTTAAACTGATATCCCTAACTGGTGCTGAGAACCCCAGAATGTCTCACAGCAAGGTTCAGAGGGCCCCTGCCTTGGGGGGCACAACTGGCAGAACTTAAACCAGCTCCTGGGCTCACTTTCTAAGTCAAAAGGAAAGCCTTCCCCTGTAATCAGACTGATGCCTACCTTAATTGTCATCATAGAACCTTCAACCAGCAACTGACGGAAGCAGATGCAGAAATCCACAGCTAAGCACTGGGCTGATCTACTGGAGACCAGCCCAAGAGAGGGAAGAGCGAGAATATGAGCAAAAGGCTCAAGACCATGATGGTGACACCCACAGAAACAGCTGACCTGAGCTAGTGGGAGCTCACTGACTCTGGACTAACAGCAGGTGAACCTGCATAGGACCAAACTAGACCCACTGAATGTGGGGGACAGTTGTGAGGCTTGGACATTCTGTGGGGCCACTGGCAGTGGGACCAGTATTTATCCCTAGCACTTGAACTGGCATC
Source organism: Ellobius talpinus (assembly GCA_001685095.1). Lineage (NCBI taxonomy): Eukaryota > Metazoa > Chordata > Mammalia > Rodentia > Cricetidae > Ellobius > Ellobius talpinus. The sequence continues at coordinate 10,530 of LOJH01051999.1, forward strand.
TAGGAAGGAGCACATTCTCTTTGGAGGGAGACCTTATTCAGACTAGATAAAGGGGGAGGGCCTTGGTCTTGCCTCAAAGTGAAGTGTCAGACTTTGTTGACTCTCCATGGGAAGTATTGCCCTTTCTGAGGAGTGGATGGGGAGATGGGAGGGAGAGGTAGAGGAAGAGGGGGAGGGGAGGGAGTGGGAACTGGGATGGCTATGTAAAATAAGAAAAGATTTTATTTTAAAAAATTATTAATAAAAGAAAAAAAGGAAAGAACCACTAGGCACGGTTGTGTACCTTTAATCCCAGCACTCAGGAAGCAGAGGCAGGGGGACCTCTATGAGTTTGAGGACAGTCTGATCTACACAGTGAATTCTAGGCCAGCCAGAGCTACACAGAGAGACTCTATCTCAAAAGTTGAGAGAGAGAGAAAGAGAGAGAGAGAGAGAGAGAGAGAGAGAGAGAGACTCTGCCTTTTCCCAAGATCTCTTTGTGACTCTTCTGCTTCTATGTCATAAGTTTTGAGATGCACTGAGCTAACCACACAAGCTGCAGGAGGGCAAGAGAAAATGGGAGACTGGCTGGACACCTGAGATAGCTGAAAACAGGTCAGTCCCACTAACTTGCTTCGGCTCCCTGGGTTTACATGGCAGCCCTTGGACTCATTAGAAGCCAAGGGTTCAATGGCAGACCCCAAACCATATGAGAATGTCTGATTTTAAGCCCAGGTCCCTATGTCTCCCATAGTCTTTCTCTCTCTCTTGTACAGAGGCAACAGAGTCATGAATGGAGCCAGAAATTCTTCCTTACCTGGCTGGCATTTTTTTTCTTTCCTCCTCTCATTACTGACTTAACATTCTTTGTACAGAAAGCCATTAAGGAATCTGACCCAACAATTTCTAATAAGGTCAGGAGACTAGTTCTACAGATGTTCAAAAGTCAGGAGGGCCAGAGATCTTGGTGCTCTGGCAGTCGGCATGACCAGCAAAGGCCAGCTGTCTCTGATACAACACCTGACCACTATTCACTGTCCCTGAAGCAACATGGACAACTACCCCCTAGTCCTGATGCAGTGTGGGACAACTAACTACTGCCCCAATGCAGTGTGGAGCAACTTCCTGCTATTCATGATGCAGTATGGAACAACTGTCCACTGTCCCTGAATCAGCGTGGGACAATTGCCACTACCCCTGATCAGTATGGGACAACTGACCACTAAGAAGCCGGGTCTGTGTTTCTGCTTTCCTTGCAGAGCTCAGCAGCTGAGTTCAGTTCCCATCTCCAGCATCTCTGGAGATCTTTCCAAACCCACGAACATCTGAAAAGCTCTCCCCAACCTTAAGAGTAGAGTGAGAGTGAGCAATGATGTTGTGATCCTTTATAGAGGAGGAGACCAACACCCCCCTTCCGGCACCACAGCCCTCACCCCTTCTGTAGGTTCTCTGCTTCTTCAATAGTCTCAGGCAAAGTCACACCCTTGGTCTCTGGAAGAAGAAATGTCATGGCCCCAGCAGTCAGGCCCAAAACCCCTACAAATGAAACAGAGTTCAAGGAAGAGTTTTAGAATACACTCATGCCCCTTACATGAGGGCAGTAACTGGAGAGGGTGGGGAAGACATGCTGTTTATCTTTGAAAGTTATCAAGAACATTTATGAAAGAACTGGAAGCAATGGGATATTTAGAGAAATACAAAAGAAAGACAAGGCAATATTTGCCTTCATTTTGCTACTACAGAAACATGAAATTCCAAAATAGCTAATATTTAAGCATCATGGGATTTGTGAAGTTGAATACCCTGTGAAAATGTAAATATCAGTTTTAAATTGTTATTATAGATAGACAGATGGTGATCAATGACTGATAAATACATGATAGATAAATAGAGGGATATATGCATTGGGAGATA
>LOJH01052000.1:0-12036 GCA_001685095.1 Ellobius talpinus
CTAAGAAGAGGCTAGATATAATGGGCCAGGCAGTGCTTAAATGAAAAAAATAAAAAATAAAAAAAAAATTATAGTCTGCTATAAAGTCTCCTATGCTCTTATCAGGAAAAGCCTAATTCTTTCAGGTGGACAAGATGACCCTGAATAACAGCTAGTCATAAAAGAATGACACTGATGTACTTAAAATAATTCAGGTAGCACACAAATATCTTTACTGTATAAATCCCCCCTTTGCCTAAGCAACCAGACTTGGGGTCTCCTATCTCTGTTTAAATTGTTCAAAGTGCAATCTGGGGCTGTGACCTGAAGGAGATTTAAGGATGTCTGTGCTGTGGAATGTATGAAGTGCATGTAAGCTAGGAATATCTTCTGTTCAAGGCTCGCTCTTCCTTTACCATTAGCTAAAGCTAAAACGCCATTAAAAAAAACTTTTCCTTAGCGTCTAAGATTGCAGGGTGATTTCTCACTAAGAAGGGGTATAATTTCTATTACAGCTATACATTATTTTATCTCTAGGCAAGCGTAGCTAACTACTATCCTGGATATCCTTTATTATGGTGTCTTTGAGAATGTATTATCTGGCCCTAAGTGAGAATAATTTATTTATTGTCTTTGACAAGATGGCTTCTGTAAAATGCATACAACCTGGCAGAGGGGTATAGGGTCCTTACTAGTGAATCTTCTGCCTTTTTCTACAGTAAAAGGAAATTGGATCTCAGGAATAGAGCCTCCTTTTTTCTTCCAAAGTTCTCATAAGTCCCTGTCTTTCTATCCTGGTTCAGTATCAACAATTTAAATACTTGAACAGGTAAGAGAGTGCGCAAGACAAGGTAATTTGCTTCACTTATAAATGTGTTTTATTAGACTTGCAAGAATTTATCTGATATCTTTAATGATTCAATTGCTTTACAAAGTTTTAAAATTATTTTATTACTATTACTGTTATTATTATTATTATTATTAGCATGCGCCACGCACATATGTATGTGGATGCAAATGCTGCATCCTATGTGTGGAGATCAGAGGACAACTTTTGGAGGTGATTCTCTCCCTCTGCAGGATATCTTCTAGGTTTTTCTAAGTCAACTCAAATTAACAGTGCTGAATCATTTGGACAGCCCTGATTCCTAAGTCCTGCAAGTCTCTAAGCTGGAATCGGAATGGAACTTCCCTTACATAGTACTACAGGGAGCTCACCAGAGACGACCACTTAGTTTATAGCAAATTAAATGTCTTTATTCTGGTTGGTTGGGACTACACCCAGGTATTTGGACCTATGTGCAGCACCAAGTATCCAGAGGACAGGTTTTTCGAAGCAGAAACCAGATCTTAGCAGCTGCAGGGGGTGGGGGTGGGGCTTCACTTAAGCAAGCAACTTAATAAAAGCTAGGCTAAGTGGTTAGCTACAGGCAGAAGTTTGCACAAGCAGGCAGTTAAACAGAAGCCAAGATAAGTTGGACAGAGCATCTTGACCTCAGGTTCCTAGAATAGAGTTGGGTATTTTTCCATGAGATTCTCCATCAAGGATATCAAATTCTAGTTAAACCTGAAGTGGCTTCAGCATGAACACAAATTAGAGGAACCTTTGTACCACCACCACGAATTTGACCTCTGAAATGGAGTAAATTAATTAGAATTGTATTCACCTAATTTTCATGATATAAAGCTATGGCTTGGAGGGTAAAATTAATTACAGAATTTTTTAAATCCCCATCATAGGAAGTAGCTGTTTCCAGTTGTCATTCTTGTACAACTTGTCAGTTTTCAAAGTGTAAATACCGCACATATTGCTGATTCTCGAAGTTAGATTTCCTGGTACACAGACAGATAAGGAGAGGGCCAATTGCTGGGTAATAAGAGAAGTGAGTTTCCAAGTTGGCCAAGTTTTTCTTCACCCTCCTTACCGCAGAAGTAGAATATGGGGTTAACATTGTAGCTGTTCTCTTATAAGAACAACAGTTTAAATTTTACAGACTATACAATTCTAGAACAAGTCCCAGGAACTCCAAGAAGCCATCTGTCCTTGGGCAAGCTGGCTGACAATCTTGTTCTCACTGGTATAGTTTTTACAGACTAGAGACATTTATTTTCTCTGCAGATCTTTCTTAAATCCAGCAGGTTATAGAAATTTATGGCTGGGCCAGAGACCAGTTTTACCCAAGATAGTTTTAGCACTTAAAATATTCATCAGACCACTTGAGATAAATTATTTACCATTTATAGTTTTTGTAAATTTGTGAAAGACATTTAAAGGCTACCTTCTGTGATCTCTGATAGCTGAGATTCTTTCTCTCTGCAGTTTCCTCTACATAAGATCCTATCCTGTTTACATTGTTATTCTACATTTTAAGAACTGAATATTGTGTCAACTTAGACCAGATTGAAAAAAAATAGTGCATACAGATACTGTATAATTATGATGGTTGATCTTCATTGTTAGTTTGAGTTGAGTTAGAAAAACCTAAAAGACATCCTGCTTTGTATGTCTGTGGGGACATTTTCAGAGAAGTTCAACAGGAAAGAAAGCTCCACTCTGGATGTGGAAAGCACCACATCATATACTAGGGTCCAGACAGCAAAACTTCAGAAAGTCACGAGTATGGGTAACAGCCTCAGGTTATGAGGAATGAGTCAGGGTGTATTGGGCAATAGCCCCTAGCCATAAAGAATGTCTTAACCCCAGCTTGACTGTTTTGCTCCCCCAGTCCCTCTAGGTGTCCTCAACCTTCACACTCGCTCAAAAAGGTTCAACCCTATCACTGTTCCCATAAAGCAGTCTCAGCCTGTTGATATCAAATCTGTCTGTTTCTCTGCCTCATTTGTCTTAAAACTGGAGGTCAGCACGCATCTTCCTTCACTTCTTGACTGTGGATACAAAGTGATCCATATTTCTGACATGATGGACTCTATCACTTTTAATCATGAGGCAGAACACACTCTCTTTCCTCAAATTGCTTCTGTCAGACATTTTGTCACAAACATGAAAAAAGGAGAGAATATTGGTTCTAAGGAGGAAAGCAGATGATGTGATGAAAACGACTGTGTTTGCAGGGCTTTGGAACTGGTTTGTAAGCGTCATGTGGAAGAGCTTGGAGCTCTGGGTGGGGAAGGCCCAGGATGCTGTGCACAGACCTTGACAAACCACTGGAGTGGGTTTGGGGCAGAATGCTGAGAGTGATGTCAACAGTGGAGGGGACTTTCCTTAGAAGTCATTTGTGTTCATTTCTGGCTGAGAACCTAGAACCATTCTGTGTATGTCCTGGAAACATGAGTGAGGCACCATCTGATGTGAAGGTAATAGACTGGACTGTCTGGAAGAGCAAATTTCAAGAGAGCAGACTATGCAGGCTCAGTGAATTCCCTTTCTCCCTCACCTCGCGCCTTTCCAGCTCTGGCCCTTCTTCACTGGACTTTCAGGTCAAGATTTGTTTTTCTTTCTATTTTTGGTCTTTCAGTTAGAATATATAAAAGAGAATAAGGAGTTCTTTGCTGTGCTTAGCTGACTTTCACTAAATGTATTGAAATCTTGTTCATCCATCTTGGGTACATGCCAGGATTTTATTCTTTTTTTTAATGTTGGATAAACAACATTTGAAGTGCTTGGGGTTTTCCTTCAGAGCTAACACCTGTGTCTAAGTCAACATTCTATTGCTGTGAAGAGGACACCATGTCCAAGGCAATGTTAGAAAAGAGAGTATTTAATTGGGGCTGGATCACAGTTTCAGAGGTTTAGTCCATTATCATCATGATGGATAGCATGGCACTACACAGGCAGGCATGGTGCTGGAGAAGCAGCTGAGAGCTACAACCTGATTCACAAGCAGAGACTGCTTTCACATGATGCCTACTGCGGGGCTTAGCAATTTTTCATTGAAGTCTTTTGTTTAAAATCATGTTATTTAACGTAACATACATTTTAAGTAATACTCTGAAACAAATAATGCTCTTTTCTCTAGCAAATGCCATAGGGGCCCGAATGATTGACTACAAAATAAATCAGCAGTAAATCTATTCTGCTGCACTCTTTTACATTTCTTGATGCCCCCATTTTCATCGTTAATATAGCTTAGATCACCATCTCCTGTAGTGAGAACACTTTAACTGTAATTTATGCTATTTTCTCGGTATGGTGAATTAGCAAGAACTGTCCCATCCCGCAGCAATTCCAACTCAGTAACTAAGTAACCAGAGTGCTCAATGTAGAGCTTTTTGTGTACACTTCTTATACGCACAAGACAACATGTTCATTTAAAATAACGCTGCCTAAAAGACTTCATATTCTTCTTCTATTGCTCTTTAAAGTCTTTGATGGCTTAAAAGAACACACACTATCGTAGCTTCAATTCTCAGCTAGAGTCAGTCTCACAAAGCTAAGGTCAAGGTGACAGATGAGAAACATCCCCCTTTACTGCTCTAGCATGTAAGTGGTTGGCGCAGTGCAATTCTTTAAAGTCAGAAGCCCTCATTTATTTCTCTGATGCTTGCTGGCCCTGGGTGCTCTCTGCCGAAGGAGGCTACATCCTGTCTGCACTGTTTGAAACTCTCATAGCATGGCAGGTTGCTTTATAATTAATGAACAGCCTCCAAATTTCTCCCAGTTTGGCACAAATGTAAGCACTTCCTTCTAGGCATAATTTCTATGGTTACTAAAGGGAACAGAATCATAGAGTATGAGCACATTTTAAAAATAATAAAGGGCTTTTTGTCTCATTTCTCTTGCTTGACATAATATGGATATTCTGTTAAGTGTTTCTATGTGTCTGCAGTTGGCTCCTTTGCTTGCTTTATGTTGCTAGGTAGTATGCTGCTATATGTCCATCCTCTAATTTTGTGCCCATTTTCCTGTCCATGAACATGATCTATAGATTGCTTTTCATCTCACTGAGGTAAATACTATAGAGTAGAATTGCTGCCTCGCCTGGATTTGGATACAGCCCACTAACGTCTCCTCACAGTGAGCGTTCTAGAGGATTGCTATGACTAGGAATGAGAACACACTGGTTTCCATCTTCTTCCCTTTTCTATTTCTAGAGTTTTTTTCCATTGATTTTTCTACCACTGAAGGAAACTATAATGTGCCTAATTAATATGTGGATGCTGTAGCATTTCTATGTCAATTAACTGAAAATCAAAGCATCAAAAGACTTCCCCATTTCAGCCCTGGGAGCTACAGTCTGGCAACACAGAAATGCTCACCCACAATGTCTTGAGCTGACTGTGAGAGACATGGGGTCACATGGCTTCCTGCTGTGCCTTCAGGGCACTGAGATCCACAACCAACCTAAAGAAGTTGACCCTGACTTCATGGTACAGATGATACCCAAAGTGGGACAGAGAGTGCTTGAGGAGGCAGCGAGACCTTAAACCTAAATGAGGCACCCAAAGATCCAACAGAAATCTATGGGCACAAGGAGCTGTTCTTCAGGAAGATGGCACAGGACTGATTGAGGTGGGTGTTCCGGAAGGTACTCTTCAGTTCTAAGAACCTGGCTGTCTACTCCCAACCAATGTTAGATTCCAAAATGCTCCTGAATGACCATGAGCCCAAGATATGTCTGTGCTAGTGTCTATGTTTTTTTCATTTTATGACTATATTTATCTTTGTTGTGCTATAGCCTGTTAATTAGTTTTTCCATGGTGACACCCTCCCTTCCATCTAGGTCCAATATGATGTTCTTGAGATCCTGTGTGTGTGTGTGTGTGTGTGTAATTAAAAGTTAAAAAGAAAGAAGACAAAACAAGAGCCAAAACCAAACAAACAAATCCTTAAACATGATTAATTAGTCTCCTAATTACCAGGAAACCAACCAAATCAAGGGCTTTTAGCTGCACATTTTTCTGTTAAAAATGAAATTTCTCAAACTGTACAACAGACTATGCAACTAATGCTGATTCTGTTGTTTTTTTTTAAATACTTTATGGTTAATAAGCTAAAATATTTCAGCATCCAAAATTCATTTGGAGAAATGTATATATCAACAGTTGATATACACAAATGCGGCCTCTTCTCTGAAGGAATGTTCAGAGTGACTGATCAAAGTACTTCAACCAGAAAAACGTACTATTCCATTACTGGAAAAATTAGAGCACCAAGAATGTCCAGGAAAACACCATTTATCATCTGAAATACTTTAAAATTAAATCTTTTTTCAAAATATCTTAAATTTGTACCCTGAACTTATAAATTTTGAGCATGAGTAATGAATTCAAAGTATTTGGGGAAAATATTATAATTTTAATAACTTACCATTAAAACGGATGTGTTGTTCCTTCGATTTATATGGGAAGCTGACTTCACAAGGACATCTGAATTTAGATTCAAAGAGCAGTAGCTATAAATATTTTGGGCCCATGAGTCATATTGCAGGGGCAGAAAATTGTCCCATTTACATCCTTCCCTTAATCACTACCGTAAAGAACTTCCTGTCTAGATTGGACCAGTATGAATGACAGAACCTCTGTTTCAACATTCAGAATCCGTCAAGCATAAATGTTCTTCTTTCTTCATTAATATTAATGAAAATATGAATAAATAACATAGTCAGCATGGAGAAAGGAGGCCCTGAAAAGCTCTGGAATGTCACTGGCCCCTCTAAAGAAGTGCATACCAGAGAGGAAAAAGGGAAAGGAGACATATTCTAAAGATATCTGATATAGACTGAAGATTGAAGAGGGTGACACACTGACAAGGCAGCAGCCCAGTACAAGGCAAAGAGGGAACACTGTAAAGTTAAAAGGGAGCACCATGGAAACAAAAGACTTAGTTTGAGAGATACTTCCATAGGAAGAAGGTAAATAGCAGACAGAAAAACTCAGCTCAGTGGAGACCACAGTTTCCATAAGTTGCTTTGTAACCAACCTCTGAGAGTAAATAAGGACAAAAAATAAACGAAAGACAAAGTATAGTCATTGTTTGCTTGACTGGTTTGCTTTGTTAGGACAGGGTCTCACTCTATAGCTCAGGTTGGCCCATGACTCAGTCCCTCTTCCCTAGCCTCCTGAGTCCTGTGCTTATGTTACTGTAGGTTAATCACAGGAGTAAGAGGGTCTATTTGCAACACAGCTATAAAAAGAGAGAAATATAAAAAATGCATGAAAAATAAATGGTAAGTTTATTGACATAATAATCAACAAAATGCATATGTTTGGCTTGAATATATTTTCGAAACTGAAAATAGAATTTTCAAAAAATAAAAAAAATCATGCCAACTGTCTTCCTTAAACCACAGGGACTTCAGAAGAAAAAGAAGTAGATGGAATCGCCTTGCTGAGGAGGAAAACATGAATTTCAACTAAGCATGCACAAGTCATAGACGGCACAGAGCCACCTTGGCACAGCAGACTCCACCTAGTCATGGGCAGCAGCGCTAGGAGCTCCACGCTGCCTTTGGAGGGGTCTTTGGATTTTCTCAGTGCTGAACAATGAATGGTGGAGTGGACAGAGCATTATAGGTCAGGAGGAGAGGAAGCAAGAACGGAGCCAGAGAAAGGATTGAACTGCCCATATAAAAGAGGCCACAGAAACCAGAAGAAACTCATTAAAAAGAAGCAGTAGCTGGCAGGACATAGTGGGGCCCCGGCAGAACACCTCTAACCTGCTGTGAGTGGAACTGGATTTCTCATTCAGAGGACAGCAGTGGGGGAGGGAATAGCATCTTTCGTTCAGAGGACAGCAGTGGGGCAAGGAATAGTATCTTTCCAAGAGAAAGTGATTCTGCTCTCCCCCCCCCTCCGGCCTACAACAAGGCTCTGTATCTGGTTAGAAGATAAAGACCGGTTTCTAAGGGAGTAAGGTATACCAAAGGGAACAGAGGTGTGGTCTCTTGGGGAACTACCCGGAAAGCCAGACTTGCTCTGAAGTCCATCAGTTCTTACTAAGGTCACAACCAACTACAGGAATACCCACGGGAAGCAAAGGCAAAGGAACAAATCATCAACCAGATGTAGAGATTTTAGATGGTAGAAGCTGTTCGCTTTGAGCCCTGACCATGCTCTATAACAGGAGTGATAGCTCCAGGCCTAATGTCACATGGCTCAGTGGCACCACCTCCTCAAAACTGGAAAAACTCCTTTCTCCCATTTCAAAGATAACGCCATCAAGCAAGCACTCTCATGTGTTAAGATGTAAAAAGACACTTTCTTAATTTTGTCCAGCTGGATAACTATTTGTCCGCAAACTTAGGACACTGAAGAATCATCTCCTCACATATAACTGTTGGCCTTTGATGGCACTAGTACTGACCAAATTGGTTCTTCAAGCTTACGTTCACCTTTGAGAGTATAGCCAGAATGCCTCCAAGTCTTTGCGCTCTCTTAAGTTTTCCTAGGACGATCCTCCTGGGAGCTTACTCACTTAGTCATTGACAAGACTCACTGTCTTTCAGCCTACTGGGTTGAAAACTTGAACTCCTTGCCAACTGAGGATCTCGCAGTTTCTTGTCACACAGGCCTTGTCTATGTCCCTACCACATTCATATGTTGGTTCCCTAGACCCACCTCAAAATGCAACTGCATTGTCAATACTGCCCTTAAAAAGGGCACTTTAAATAAGTTAATTAGGAAGGTGTTAGAAGGAGGCCACTTGGTTATTCCCTGCTTCTTAGCCCCGAAATAATCACACAGAAACTGTATTAATTAAAACACTGCTTGGCTCATTAGCTCTAACTTCCCATTGGCTAACTCTTATATTAATTTAACCCATTTCCATTAATCTGTATATCGCCACATGGCAATGGCTTACCGGCAAAGATTCTGTTCAGTATCTATCTGCAGAGGCTCCACGGCATCTCTCTCTCCACCTTCCTTCCCTCAGCATCCAGTCCAGTTTTCCCTGCCTATATAAGTTCTGCCCTATCAAGAGGCCCAAGGCAGTTTCTTTATTCATTAATGATAATCACAGCACACAGGGACTCCCACATCAGGAGGGCTCTTTCCCGTCTAAACTGTCCCTTTAAGAAGAGGGAACTTGAATACAGAAATAGGCATGGTTACGCATCCGCAGAGGGACAACCTTGTCATGAGGAAATAAGAGGAGCCTGTCTGCAAGTCAAGGAGACTGTTTGCAGGATAGGACGACCCTGATGTACCTTACTCTAGTGTTAAATGCAATACAAACTTGGGGTTTCAGTGGCACAGGCTGTGAGGTTTTGTTATGGTGGCTCTAGTAAGTGGATATGATTTCCTTCAGCATAAGAGAACAAAAAGAGGCCATCCAACATGAAAGCCACACCCTTTCGGTACCCTCACCTCAGAAGCAACTCTAGGCTACCCCTGTTATAGCCTCTTCTTTTAGAAACAATCAAAACACTCAAAGGGGATGACAGGCAGGGGTAAAACCTTGAGGTAGGTAGAACAGTGAAATTCTGAAAAGCTGCTTTGCTGAGGTACCAGAAGAAGATCTGTAAGGAAGCAGACTGTTAGATAATACAGGAGGTCAACAAAGTCTGGGTAAACAGCCTTTATAGGTACCTGAGGAAGAGATCATTGAAACCCAGGGCATCCACAACCAAGTTTGTCGTGTGGGATGGCATATAAAACAGTATGCAGACCCTAGTCATCATCATATTTGCCATTAGAACTAATACCATTATTATTATTATTAATTTTATTACCACTTTACTATTATTTATTATATATTTTAATATAAAATGTTATAATAGTAAGTATTATAAAAGTATAACATTTATAATCTTATAATTATGTTATTATAATATTTATATTATATTTGGTATTGCCACTTACATCTACTGTCTTTTCTCACAAGTGAGGATAGGAGTAGAAACAGTTATAACTGTGAATGCCTTCAATTGCCCTTGGATTTCTGCCTTTTTCTGTTTTGCTGTTGCTCTTGGCTGTGTTTACACCTCTTCGTGAGTAAAGTCATCAGTTGGTTGTCATGTGACAGTACCAACTACTAAATACTACCACCCTAAATATATGTTCAAATTAAGGGTTATATAGCGGGCATTTCTAAAGCAGAACATTCCTTTTTAAACAAACACAGCCTAAGCCAGCTGGAACATTATTTTGGGTTCATCGTCCTGCCTCTGGGCCATTATTAATTATTTGGGACTTTTTCTTTCTTCAAAGATTCACTTGGGGACAAAAAAGAAAAGAAAAGAAAAATTAAAAAAAGGTACATTTGCTCATAATCAACCAAGACAAATATATGCTATAGAGACAGAGGAAACAGTGCCGAATCTCTGTCAGTCTTTAAAGTTACAGTATTTTAAAATGAAAAAAGATCACCTAGGGCATACTTAGTATGCCTATATATCTACCTTATACATATATATGTGTTATATATATTACATATATAGCTATAAAAATCATACCTAGATAACAAGGAAGAGGATAACTTTGGAAGAAAAATGGCAATCTTAAGTTTTATTCTGGTCCTGTTACTTTTTTTAAATGAGTAAAACAATGTGTAAGTTTAAGTTCTGAACTATTTATTTATATAAAACCATATTCAAGAAGTCATACTTCTAACCTGGCATATGAGGAATTGCAGTCTCTGTAGCTTCGAACTGGTATTAGGAGATCGGAAGTTTACAGTTGGCCGCAATGGGCACTGAAGGTTGCTGACATACCCCAGTTCTCTTCACAGTCTTCTCAAACATGGTCTAACCACTTTGGTGTCAGTATCATTGAGAATGTTGAGACAACCTAACCCACTGGGCCAGCTGCTTTGTTCTATACTCAATCCTTCATTAACTACAGCATATTTTTGAGACTGAATTCCTTATTCTTAAATCAGGAAATAATAATGGTATTATGGGATATCACGGTTAATAGAAATTGGTGATTTCAATGAGAATGGCCCATGTAGTTCCATATATTCAAATGTTTGTGTAATCTTTAGGAAGGATTAGGAGGTGTGGCTTTATTAAGGAGGTGTGTACTAGGGGTAGGCTTTGAGGTTTTTAAAAGCCCACACCAGCTTTTCTCTCTCTCTCTCTCTCTCTCTCTCTCTCTCTCTCTCTCTGTTTCTGGATCAGATGCAAACTCTTAGTTATTGGCCCAGGATTATTCCTACCTATCTATTGTCATACATTCACCCATGATGGTCATGGACCCATTCTCTGAACTGTAAGCAAACCCCTGATTAAATGCTTTATTTTATAAGTTGTCTTAACACAGTATCTTTTCACAATAATAGAAGAGTAAGTAAGACAGAAATTGGTTCCAGAACTGGGGTATTGCTGTAACAGACGTGACCGTGCCAGTCTTTGGAGATATATGGAAGACTCTAGGATTCTGGATTAGGAAAGTGGTTGGTTGAATGCCGTAAGTGGGGTTTAAGGACCCATTCTAGTAAGAGCTTGGAAGATGGTACAGCAGAGAGCTATACAGACTATAGAGGCTCAGCTCAAGAGGTTCCAGAAGGGAACAATATCAGCAACTTCTCAAGATCACAAAATATCATTCTTGTGATATTTTAGCAAAGAATATACCTGTTTTTTGTTTTTGTTTTTGTTTATTGTTTTACAGAGGGGACTTAGCCAGTACACAGGATGTGCTTCCTGTTCTAAGATGTGAGTATGAGCTTAGATAGTCATTTTAGTTACTTTTCTTATTTTTTCACTATTATTTTATTTTATTACTTTAAAAAACTACCAATCCAAATTCCCACTTCCTCCCACTTCCCTCCCACTCCCTCTACACACTTTCCCCCAACCTCCTCCAATAGTAAAATAGGGCAAGACACTCTGCCCTGTGGAAAGTCCAAGGCCCTCTCCACTACATACAGGTTGAACAAGGTATACATCCAAAGAGAATAGGATCCCAAAAAGACAGTACATGCAGTAGAGACAAATCCCTGTGCCATTGTCGTTGGACCCTCAGTCTGCCCCAACTGTCAACCACATTCAGAATGACTAGTTTTATCTCATGCTCGTTCATTCCTGGTCCAGTTGGAGTTGGTGAGCTCCCATTAGCTCAAGCACATTGTCTCGGTGGGTGAACCCCTCATGGTCTTGACTTCCTTGCTCATACTTTCCCTCCTTCCTCTCTTAAATTGGACCTTGGGAGCTC
>LOJH01052002.1:0-12421 GCA_001685095.1 Ellobius talpinus
GGGAGAGGGTTGAAGGGGAGGGGAGAGACAGGGAGGGGAGCAGAGAAAAATGTACAGTTCAATAAAAATCAATTTAAAAAAGGGCAGTTTGTTTCCCCAGTTTGAAGAAAACTCAGTTCTCATTTGCAAATGGTTATCAACTGAAGATGGCTTCTGGGTTAGGGATGGAGGTATGTGTCCACTCCTTTTAGCTCTAGGATCCTATCTGTGCAGACCCCTGCAGGCCCTGTGCATGCTGCCTTACTCTTTCTGAGTTAATTTAAACGGTTTTGTTTGTGGTGGTTTTGGGTTTGTTTGCTTTGTGGGGTGGGAGGAGTGGCGGAGTGTGTCCTCCATCTCCTCCTCTGGCTTTTATACTCTTTCTGCCTCCTCATCCTCAGGGTTCCCTCATCCCTGATGAGAGGGATTCGGTGGGAAACATCCTATTTAGACTTAAGTGTTTCAAGATACCTCACTCTCTGCATTAGGTCTGGCTGTGGATTTCTGCATTTGTTCCAATCTGCCTCAAGAGGAAGTTTTTCTGATGCTGGCTGAGCAAGGCATTGACCTAAGAGTAAAGCAGAATGTCATTAGGGGTCATTTAGTTGGAAGGTTTGGGGGTTTGGATATTTTTAGTATTATTTTTAATACTAAAAATACGAATACTAAAATATTAATACTAAATGCAGTAGTATTTAGTTTTAACCTAGGTCCGTGGATTATCCAGTCTCTGACTCTTTGTCATTCAAGCAGCATTGGGTATGGCTTCATCTCACGGAGTGAGCCTTGAATCAAGTCAGATACTGGTTGTTTACTCCCACAGTCTTTGCGCCACTATTGCACTAGCTTATCTTGCAGGCAGGACACCACTATAGATTAAAGAATCTGTGGCTGGGTTGGTGTTTACATTTCTCTTTTGGTAGCATTCAGAGTAACTTCCTGTGCCAAAGACATTAGAATGTAAGTGCGAAGGTTCTATGTAGGTGCCAACTAACTTCTCCACATTCAACGAGTGGTGTAGGTGTTTCCTTCAGCATGGGGTCTTGTCATCAGTTTATGGAGAGCAACTTACAGTCTTGGCAACAGACTGAGCTGTTTAGCAGTTCCCAAGGAGCCATGTGACCAACAGCTCAATTAGATGTAACCCAGTCCTGCTACCGAAAGCTTCATTTGGTGACAAGAGATAATTAGGTGGGGCTCCATCTCCCAGGAATTGGGCAATTTCATTTAGAACCCCTTCATATATGTATAGATTTTACAAAACTTCTGTTGTATTACATTTTCATGTCTTTCAAATTGACCTTAATTTTTGTCTCTCTCACTCTTCCCTCCCTTTACCACCTCGATCCTCCTGTTTCAATCCCCCCATCCATCCCATAACTATTCATAACTGTCTATTCTAGTTCCTGTTTCTATGGAGATCCATGTGCCCTACCTAGTCCCTCACTCTATTTCGTACCTCCATACTTCTATGGATTATACCTTGGCTATTGTTGACTTAACAGCTAATATCATCATGTAAGCAAATACATACCAGCAAATACATACCAGTAAACACATACCACATTTGTCTTTCTGGGATACCTCGCACTGGATTTTTTTTTCCAGCTCCACCTGTATACCTGCCTATTTCATGATTTCATTTTTTTAACAACTGAGTAATACTCAATTGTGTAAATGTACCACATTTTCCTTTTCCTCTTTTCTTTTCTTTCTTTTTTTTCTTTTGGTTTTTGAAGATAGGGTTCCTCAAGTGATAGCCCTGGCTGCCCTGGATCTAGTTCTTCTAGACCAGATTGGCCTCCAACTCACAGAGATTCGCCTGTCTCTGCCTCCCAAGCGCTGGGATTAAAGGCATGTGCTGCCACCGTCCAGCCTGTACCATATTTTCTTTATCCATTCATCTATTGAGGGATATCTAGGTTGTTTCCAATTTCTGGTTATTGTTAATAGAGCAGCAATAAATACGGTTGAGCAAGTGTCTCTATGGTAAGATGAAGCATCTTTTGGGTATATGTCCAAGAGTGGTGTATCTTTTTCTTGAGGTAGATCAATTCCTATCTTCTTGAGAAATTGCCACATAAATTTCTATAGTGACCATACAAATTTGCACTCCCACCAGCAATCAATGACTATTCCCCTGACTCTACATCCTCACCAGCTTTAGCTATCATTTATTTTATTGATCTTAACCATTCTGACAGGTATAAGATGAAATCTCAAAGTCATTTTGACTTGCATTTCCCTGGTAGCTAAGGATGTTGAATATTTAAGTATTTCTCGGGCATTTGAGATTTCTCTGTTTACATTTGTGCCCCATTTTTAAAATTTTTTCTTGTCTAGATTTTTGGGCTCTTTATGTATTTTTTCATAATTGCTCTTTATTAGATGTGTAATTGATAAAAATTATTTTCCCATTCTTTAGGGTGTTGCCTTTCCTAATGATATCACCTGTTGTCATACAGAAGTTTTTTGATTTTGTGAGTCCCATGTATAAATTGTGAGCTCCCCAAATCTTGAGTGAAAATATGGTAAAGGCATCCCCTTTATAGTTGAGTGCTTCAAAGCCTTTCACTCTCTGCACATTGCCCAACTGTAGATCTTGCTAATTGCCATTTACTGCAAGAAGAAGCTCACCAATGATGGTTGAATGATGGACTGATCTATGAGTATACAATATGTCATTAGGGATCATTTTATTGCCATGTTTCTTTAACAGAATAGTAAGTAGTAACAGGTTTTCTCCCTAGTGGCCATGCCCTATGTAGTCTCAGGTTCTTGACCTTATTAATAGTATCAAGTATGGAGAATTTTATACTCAAGTACGGTATTTACATAATTTCCAGGTTCTCATTGCTCCAGCTCTCCCAGACACTTCTTCCATCTCCCTCTGAAATTCATGACCTGACTGTCTATAATTAATGTTGCTTTTTAAAAATAAAAATAGATACCTCTATTTTATATACTTTATTGTAAGAGAAACTCTAAAATAAATAAAAACATGCTGCATGCTAAAATTAACTATATACAACTCAATTCACTTTTATACAGTTAGAATAGGCATTATTAAAGGAAGCTCTGGACCTTCACAAAAATTTTGCATTTTCGGTATTGAATATATTTTGTGCACCAAAATATATTCTACCACCAAAACCAAAAAACACCATGACAAAATTACTAGAGAAACTAGTGTGTGTGTGTGTGTGTGTGTGTGTGTGTNTGACATTTGGAATTGGATAACCTTATAGAACTTATTCCTGCAGAAAACAGATTCATCCTTTCTTGGCAGTCACTGATTGCTAATAGTTCTTACTTTACTAGAAGCGAGGACTTCCACCATGACAAAAATTTTGCATTTTCGGTATTGAATATATTTTATGCACCAAAATATATCTACCACCAAAACCAAAAAACACTGTGACAAAATTACTAGAGAAACTAGTGTGTGTGTGTGTGTGTGTGTGTGTGTGTGTCTGTGTCTGTGTCTGTGTTACTGAGTCTATTCTATTTAGTGTTACTTTTGTGACATTTGGAATTGGATAACCTTATAGAACTTATTCCTGCAGAAAACAGATTCGTCCTTTCTTGGCAGTCATTGATTGCTAATAGATCTTGCTTTACTAGAAGAGAGGACTTGTGCAATTTCCCTATCCGAACTGGCACGTCAACGGGTGTTGTCATTCTTGTTTTGGTAGCCTTATTGTTGAGATATTATGGGTGTAGCTGCCGTCATGTCTAGAAATCACTATCTAAGAGTAGGGGTCCTAGTTGTCTGGCTTTTACAATATTTCTGCCCTTTCTACAATGATGCACCCCAAGTCTTAGGTACAGGAGTTATAGATGTATTATATAGGTGCATTAATTGGCATGGGAACCCCATGGTCAGTTATTCTCTTCATTTTGACCAGTTGTGGTTTTCTGTAATAGATAAATTTTTTCCTTTGATGAAGGGTGAAAACTATATTTTTCTGTGGATATACGGATAAATATTTCAAATACAGTTATGAATTGTATTTGTTGAGGAAAAGGGCAGTAATAACACACTCTTCTCTAGGGTCTAGGACTTTTCCAACTCCCAACTGTGAGCTAGGTTTACAGTATCATGTTTTCTTTACCTGTTTATGGGATAAGTAAAGCTGTTGACTTTTAACAACTCAGATATGTTTCTTAAATGCCTGGTTAACCCTTTCTGAATGGAAGATATCTAGAGAGAATTTTGAAGGCAAATATTAATGGGTTGAGAATGCCTCTGTATAAACCCATTGCCAACTGTGACCCAATAGGAATGTGTCGGCCTCATTAGGAAGCTGGAAATCTTGGGTTTGAACTGTTTGTGGATGTAAGCACTGTTGAGTATGGTACTGAAATAAAACCTGGGATAGCTGTTGGGGCTCAGATTGGCTGTCTTATTAGCATCATCAAAGAAGGCAGGCAGATTCCCCAATGACCTTTTGACTTGTCTTTGGCTGAGGTGGCCAGTTATCACTGAATAGTCTTGATTGACATTTTTTGTGAAGATACCTATTTGCTAATAGCTTGGTTATTTCTAGACTCTAATAGTTTCAGAAGTTCAAGACATTATTGGCAAAGATACTCAAAGGAGTTGACCAAAAAAGATGGGCCCTTTGCAGCTCTTGCATATGAAATGGCAATAATAGCCCTTTGAATGGCTGATATCCCCTCCTGGTGACAGCTGTAGGCACGTGAGAGCTGGGGACTGCTCAGCTAATTGAAGTGTCCTGTAGCTTCTCTTTGCCCTCAAGAACCTCTGATAAATAGCTCTTGACCCACTCCTTATATGGCTACAGAAAGCCCCAAGAGTCTGTGATGTATTTTGGAAGCAATCTGATTCTCATTTGTCAAGGGTCTCAGGTCTTCAGCTTTGCAGTCAAGGGAAACTGCTGTGGGCTCCAGGGACTCTTGTGCCCCTGTCCCATCGTGAGCACTTCTCTGAAGATTCCCCCCTTATCTTGAAAGAAAGTAGTGCCTGCAGCTCATCACTGTGTTGGGGAATGGTCCGGTAACGTGAAAGAAAGTGTACGGGGAGATGGGAACTGGCAAAGTTTCCCAAGAGAGAAGAGGCTCTTGACTTGTTCACCTTTGGAAGGTGTTTGGAGCACACTGGGAAGTATTACACAAGGCCCTTCGGTGACGATGCAGGCTCTCTGGGTTTTGCCTGTTTACCACACTGAAGAGCCACAGCAGCAGGGAAGGCACTGGCATCAGCCACCAGACCTGCATCCCAGTACTGGGCAACTTGCTTCCAAGAAGCATTAGCCTCACAAGGTGAGCTCATGCATCTTGACTTTTTTTTTGCTGCGATACTCCCAGAGAGGCAGGGAGCCACGTGCATAATGTCTGCTGCATGGGGGAAGTGAAGAAAGCAGGTGGTGGCTCTTTAGAGTTTGGATCCCTCAGTAAAGGCAAATAATACTGTGTTGTCATGGTGGGCTTTACTGAAGAGACTAGAAAGATTACATCCTGTGAAATCCCCCAAACCATCGCTAAATGGTGTCCCAACACAGATGCTTAAGTGTATGCTGGCCACATGAAATGAAGCCTCCATGTCTGTACAGGACGGAAACTCCTGCTGATGCTAATGCTGCAGAAGGAAAGAGTCTATAGCTTGCTGTCAGTGGCCATGATGGCTTCTGGCACCCCTCCCTCTGTGTCCCATCAGCATAGCCCTGCAGATGCAAATCATCTCTGGCCCCCACAGAAGGTGACAGGCACTCGGTCAGCCAGATGCCACTTCCACTCTCCCTTCCAGAAGACTCGGGAGAGAAATACTTTTCACCTTCCCCAGGTAGACTTCTCTTACTGAAGGCGCACCTTCCCTGAGGAGCACACAATGGAAGGAGGAAAACTTCCAGGGA
The DNA here is from genome assembly GCA_001685095.1 of Ellobius talpinus. Taxonomy (NCBI): domain Eukaryota; kingdom Metazoa; phylum Chordata; class Mammalia; order Rodentia; family Cricetidae; genus Ellobius; species Ellobius talpinus. The sequence goes on from LOJH01052002.1 coordinate 5,856, forward strand.
AAACAAGAAGCTGGGAATGGAACAGACAACTCTCCTGGGCTCCACTTGTGGCAGCCCATATTTAATGGGGAACTGTAACTGTGGAGTGTGAGCTATTCAGAAATGTATACCCTGGAGTGTAATGGGACATAATATACGAGCTGACTTCGGAGTAACATGTAATATGCTTAGCATAACATTGCAACCAAGGGAGCCATTTTTAAAAATGAGAACAACAAAGGAGAATAAATATCATTAATATAGAATGAGTGACATGGGAGTTCCCTGTTAGCAGGGGATTTTCACACTCTGACATCAGATTTTAATTGCAGGGGGATCATCCTATTTGTCAGTAACCTGCTTTTTAAAATGTAAGATATAATTTGTTAGATATATGATCCAAAGCCTTTGGGGGCTAGTGGGATAGCTCCTGAAAACCCAACATGGTAGAGTTTCACTTGGTATGCTCCCAGAGGGAGTGATACTTACTATAGTTCGCCACAGCCAGAAGACTGGATTTTTACAGCTTCTCCCAGAAGTTATCGGGTTTTCTTAGGAGAGAAAAGAAAACTTGAGTTGTGGCAGTTGCCCTGACCTCAAATTTATACACTTTGTTCATACTGGTGTGGATGAGCATTTAAAAGATTCAAAATACTCTTGAAGGATCCTGGGCCAGCATTCATAAACCAGACAGAGGAGCATCCCAGACAGGCTGGAGTAGACACAGAATGCACAATTCCATTTGGGAAGTATGGGACACTTCAGACTGTACACACCCTGGAATGTCTCTTTGAATCCTGTGTTGCTGGATTCCTCCTGGGCTGGATGGATGAGATGCATACACTGACCACATGTCTTACTTGTGGAAACCCCTTTTGATTCTCAATACTGCTCTAGGCCAATGTTTTCAGAAACAAATATTGTAAGATACTAATACGAATTTTGTGTGTGTGTGTGGATGTGCACATGTGTGTGCAAGCATGCACATGCTGATTTTTATTGTGAGACAGAGTGTCACTGTGTAGCCCAGGCTACCCTGGAACACAATGATACTCCTGCCTCAGACTCCCAATTGCTATGATTGTGGGTGTCTGTCACCACTCACAGCTATATGCTAATAAGTGCTCTTTGTAAGAGGGGAAAATAGGGAGTAAGAAAGAGTCAGACAAGCATAGTAGGGGCTACTCTGGGTAGTAGCCAATGTTTTCAGACTCAGAGGTTCAATCCCCCTTATTACTCTGCCTGTGTTCATTACGACAAAGACACTGAGACTCAGTTAACAGACTGATTTGGAGGATTAAAAGTTACATACATCAACTGGAGTGGGACATGGGCTACCAGGTGCAGCATTATTTGAACCTGTCTCTTCAGGGCATTGCAGAGATTAGCTTTAGGATAGATGGGTTTAGCATTCCACATGATATGAATGCCATCATCCTATATTCTATCCTACTTTTTCATCTACTGAAAAACTGCATAGAAAAAGTAGACTCAGGGCCAGTAAGATAGTTGAGCAGGTAAAGACGCTTGCCACCAAGCCTGACTAACTGAATTCAGTCCCTGAACCCACGTGGCGGAAGGAAAGAACTCACTACTACAAGTTGTACTCTGAGCTCCATGAACACTGAAGCATGCACATGCCCCACCTCAACTAGCTAAACAGACAGACAGACAGACAGACAGACACAATGGAAAAAAGGGGGAAGGAAAAGCAGAACTAGAGCACTTTCCCCCACCTGCCTCCTTGAGCTAGGAAGTCTCATCTTATCTAGCCCTTGGGTTTTTATCATGGACTCTTCCAGTCATCAGACCTTCAGACTCAACTTGAATCCCATTACCAGATTTCCTGCAGCTCCAGTTTTTAGACTGTGTGTGTGTGTGTGCATTTGTGTGTGCACATGCATGTGTGTCCGTGTCCATGTGCACATCCTATCACCTGTTTCTCTGAAGCACTCTCAACAGCACTGTTCTTGGAGCGTCTTGCATAATATCTGGGTCCCAACACACATTACAGTCATCATTGGGAAAATGTAGAATAAGATGAAACACCACTGCTCAGATAAAAGTTTTTGGGGGTTGGTTGTAGTGACACATGCCTTTAACCCCAGGCAGGCAGATTTCTGTAAGTTCAATACTAACTTGGTCTACACAGCAAATTCTAGGCTAGCCACATCTACAAAGTGAGTCTCTCTCTTCTCCTGAAAGAGAAAGAAAGAAAGAAAGAAAGAAAGAAGAAAGAAAGAAAGAAAGAAAATAAAGAAAAAATCCTTCCTTGTTGAGTTGCTATTTCAAGAATAAAACAATTTTTACATAATTTTAATAAATTCCCTTGGACTCAAATAGAAGAATGTTCTCTTCCAGCTTAGTGACATCATTTTTCTTACCCTTAACATCTAGTCTGTTCTTTCTTTCTGCCAATATTTAGTGACATGTAAAGTCTAGAGAAGAACTGCTTGATTTTTTTCACTCCTAACTCCTCTTGACCTGTGGCATTTTATGTGGCCCTGAGAGTATAAAATAAGTATGCAAACAAATATTTGCTAGGAATACATTATCAAATTGATTTTTAACAATTCCTTGCTGTCTTTATAAGATTACTAGTTACAAATGGTAAAATCACATAGCAATGAGATGGGTGTGCTCCTTCATTTTTACATTTGGTACTGCAGAACATAGAACATCTTTAACAATTTCCAGGGTTGGCCAATATTTTGATGTTATAGTTGTCAGCGTCAAGCTCACCACTGTACACACACAGTATAAAATGACAGGAGTATGTTTAGGGCCATTTCATAGTTGTTGAAAATTCTGCCCTAGTCACAATTCAAATTTTACTGACTGAAATTTCTTTTCATGTCAGCAGCTCTGTGGTGGTTTGAATAAGAATGGCTCCCAAAGGTTCATAGATTTGAATGTTCAGTCATCAGGGAGAGGCACCATATGAAAGGATTAGAAGGACTAAGAGTTGTGTCCTTGTTGGAGGAAGCATGTCTTTAAGGTTTCAAAAACCCAAGTCAGGCCCAATGGCTTTCTCTCTACTTGTGGGTCAGGGTGCAGTTCTCAGATACTGATCCAGAGCCATGTGTGCCACCATGCTCCCAACCAACATGGTGGTGGAAAAAAATCTCTGAAACTATAAACAAGTACCCAATTAAATGCTTTCTTTTGTAAAAGATGCCTTGGTCATGATGTTTCTTCATAACCACAGAACAGTGGCTAAGACAAACTCATACACTAGAGAGAGAGAGAGAATGAGGGAAAGAGAGAGAAAAAGTAAGCAAGAGAGAGCAGGAGAGCATGTATGAGAGAGAGAGAGAATGAGGGAAAGAGAGAGAAAGCAAGCAAGAGAGAGAACAGGAGAGCATTATGAGGGAAAGAGAGAGAGAAAGAGAGAGAGAGAGAGGTGAGGTGAGGTGGTACATATGCTTCTTCTTGAGTGTAGTGACCAGCGGTATCAGTATCAGTATCTTCCTCCATCACTCTCCACCCTATTATTTTTTGAGAGAGGGTCTCTCACTAAGCCTGGAGCACACTGATTGGCTAGAGTGGCTAGCCAAGGAACTCCTGTCATCCTCCTGTCTCTGCTCTCTGGTGCTAAGGTGACAGGAATGTGCTACCACACAGAGCTTTTTACATAGATGCTAGGGCTCAGAACTCAAGTTCTCAGGCTTGAATAGCAGACACCGTAATCTCTGGACCATCTCAGCCGTGCCTCATATCAGTTCAAAAAAAAAACAGACAAAGAAAGCCTCAAAACATTCTAATAAATATTATCAAGAGATATACCAACTTGGTGCATGCTGAGGGATGATGGAAGGCAAATATTAAGTCATTCTTCTCCAAAATTAAACTATTGCATTGTAATAAGAACAGACAATTGTATGTACAGCAAAACACCAAAATTCCTAAATACAATAATCTTGAATCTGACGAAAGCTTCTCAGGCAGCGTTGGCTGGGATTGTTCAGCATGGCAGTACAGGGAAAGCAAAGTGCACACGCTGTGCTCAGAGGCAAGGCTGCAGTGCAGGCGTGTGATTCAACAGACGCACTGCATGTACATCTCAAATTCAGTGCACATATGAGATCCATTGCACAGATGAGTTTGAATTAAGTTTTACTTGCTGTATTTTCAGAAAACTTTCACGGTTGTCATTTTCTTCCACAGTCCCCTACATACCGTTATGAAGCCCCATATGGAGCTGTGGCCCTGTTTAAAAATCTGGGGACTAGAATATAGAATTTCTAGTTTTAAGTCATGATGGTATAAAGATGAATGACCGTGATATTTTTCCATCTGTCTATATATCCATTCACTTTTCCACATAATGTTAGTTAACTTTTTGTTATTGTGACAAATGGCCGAGATGATTTATAAGGAGAAGAACTTATTTTGGAGATTTCAGTTCATCAGTCACTGACCCCATTTTTGAGGAGGGCGGACTGGGCAGGGCAGTGCATTATAGTGGGAGTATGTGCTAGAGCAGAGCCCTCTCCTCATAGTCTGGCATGAGTGACAGGAGAAAAGGGCGGGGCTCTACAGTCCCCCACAGGGTATGCAGCAAATCATCATGACCGAGCATGAATGACAGGAGAAGAGGGTAGGGCATGCTCCCGGTCACAAGAAGACCTCCCGCTAGACCATTTTCTTAATGTTGCTGTCATGTCCCAACAGTCTGTACTAGGAACCAAACCTTTAGCACCTGAGTTCCTGAGGGACAGTACACATCTAAACTGTAGCGCACATAGGTATTCACAAATACAGAGCCTGTAATAGATATTAAATATGTATATTTTATATAAAAATACATAACATATAAAACACACACACATGTGTGTGGTGAATGTGTGTGTGTGTGTGTGTGTGTCCTTTGTCCATAGCCCCTGGCTCTAGTCTTCATGGTTATATGAGTAGTATAATGAGCAATTCTTTCATTATAGTATCTAGCCTTTGGTACTTGTTTTCTGAAGGAGCTTTAGAATAGCCTCAGAGGGAGAGAGGTGAAAGACATGGCTGGAGAGCAAAATTTCTCTACCTTCTCCTCATTGTATTTCATCTACCTCACTTTTTCCTACGGTAGGTCACTGAAACTTGAGTTCCTTTTCTGTAATACAGGCCCCAGTGTCTATAAATATATTTTAACTCCTTCATGTTTGTCTCTTTTAAACGTGGCCATTCGGAAATTCTTTCAGCCACTTGTATATGGCAGGACCACACGGCTTTCATGTGAGAATGAGCTCACCTACGCCTGCAAGGAAGCAATGCTGCCCACAGAGGACAGGAGCAGCAGAAGCAGACCGGTCTCACTGGATGTTTTAACTGCTCATCCCATCCACGTCTGTACGTCTGTCCAGGTTTCAGACATTTTGGAAATAAGCCCCCATCTGCTGTACTTAGCTCTTGTCAGCTTGTTACAAACTTAGACATAGCTGGTCAGAGGGAACAAATGAAAGGATTGCCTCCATCAGATTGGCTTTCAAGCATGTGTATGGAACACTTTTCTAATTACTCATTAATGCAGGAGGGCCCAACCCACTATGGGTGCTGCTATTCCTGGGCAGGTGGGCCTGGGCTGTATAAGAGAGGTCCTGAGAAAGCCTGGGGGAGCAGGCCAGCAAGCACCATTTCCCCACAGTTTCTTCTTTAAGTTTCTATCGTGAGTTCCTGCCTTGGCGTCCCACAATTACGGATTATGACATGTAAGTCAAATGAACTCTTTCCTGTCTCAAGTTGATTTGATTCACTGTTTTCCCACGGCAACAACAACAACAACAAAGCTAATCTACCGTTGGAACCTGGGTCTGGGTTTGGAGATCATCGGGGCATATACACACTTGTAGGAAGCTAAGAAAGACTTATCTGGTTCCTGACTAGCAGACCTCAGTTATCCTGATGCTCAAAAGCCAGAACCAAAAGACTGATTTCTTCAAGGCCAGTCTAGACCTCCCCAGCCTCTGTATATGTTTCAGTTTCTAGCCCAGCCAGAGTTGTCACTGCTGTGGAGCCAAAGCCATCACAGGAATGAATGTCATAGAGGATCTTGTGTCCCTCCTTTTGTTTACTCATGGAGCACAGCATTCAGATGCCACTGCTCAGTTTGTTGAAGTCGAGTGAAGTGTGTGGTCACAGACAGATTCTACCATAGCCAAGAAAACATCAAAGGCATTTAACTGCTCCCACACACAGAGTAGACCACAATACCCCATACCTGCAACTACTTCCTAACTTTTGATCCCTTTTCATAATGTAATTTCAAAAAAATACTATAAAATTATTTCTCTTCTTCCATGTCAGACTTCCGGGGCAATATTTACATGTTAAGCCAGAAGTAAGTGCACCCGCACCCCCACACCCCCACACCCTGTTACACCCATACACACAAAGAAAAGAAAAACTCTACACAACTAGATTAGGAGAAAGAAAGAACCTTAATAAACATAGAAAAGATGACAAATACAAATTACATAACCATACTCCTCTGCAGAAACACATTTGGACACCTAGAGAAAACGATAATATCCTAGAAAAATATTCTACCAATTAAAGATAAAATTCTGCATAGAATGATTCCACAGCATATTGTGAAA
>LOJH01052004.1:0-10516 GCA_001685095.1 Ellobius talpinus
GGGAGAAAGAAAGCCAAGTCAGGCAGATGCATGGCTCTCCTTTCCAAGATGGACATGGATTAGAATTTTCCTGGTAAGTCATGACCCCATGATGATATACAGATTATTAGATATGAGTTAAACAAGATATGAGAGTAAGCCAAGAAGAAACTAGATATAATGGGCCAGGCAATATTTAAATGAATATAATTTATATGTTGTTATTTCGGATATAAAGCTAGCCATGCGGGAGCCGGGCAAGACGAAAAGCAGACCTGCATTCCCTTAGCTAGCCATGCGGGAACCAGGCAAGACGAAAAGCAGACCTGCGCTCCCCTATCACTACATCAACACTGTTCAAAGATGGCATCTCTGGGAATTCTCCACTGTGAAAACTCCACATTCACCCCCACCAAATTGTGTTTGGCTCTTGTGAAGGCAGATCTCAGACTGAGAAAGTTGGCCCTTGTAAGGCAATGCTGTAAGACGCAGCACTGTGCCAGCTAAGAAGGGGGCGTGCAGTATCAGGGCAGCCTTCCAATTACTTTACTGAGGGATCAGCACCAGGCTATTGCCTTTTGAAGATGGGGCTTTGTGAAGGGGCCAGTAAAGAGTGTGAAATATGTCCAATGTATGCAAATCCTCACCATACTATGAGCACATGGATTAGTAATATGCCTGATGACAGCTTTTGGCCAATCATCATTTCGCCAAATTGAGGGCTTGGGGGACGTGGGGCAACTTTGAAAGGGATCTGTGTGCAGCTTTGGCAGCTGACACCCGATCTATAAGCAGATGTTTCTGGGAAGAAGGGAAGGAGGAAGAAAGGAGGAAGATGAAGGGATGTGGGAAACCCTGGAGTTCAGTTTCATGATACATGATTCACAGCATTCTCCCCCCGTGTGTGTGTGTGTGTGTGTGTGTGTGTGTGTGTGTGTATTCTATTTAGATTTTCACATGTAAAGCCTCAGAAGTACCTAGAGTCTGAGGGTGAGGAGGATATCAAGTGGAATGGGTGTCGCCTAAAGGAGAATTGAAAGGGGGAGATTGAACAGCCATGTGAAAACATGTACTTGAGCTTGTCAAGAAGAATCAAGTCAACACCACCCTGTCCTTAGAATCAGTAAGGAGAAACAATTTAAAACTTCATTTTTCTTTAGAACAGCTGCATACTGTACATGTGTTTGTATCATCTCTGCATGCTTAAATTAGTCTTCTTGTCTTTGAATTTGAGCAGTAATTAACTCAATTATGCTTATTAAACTCCCCCAAGTTATTAATTAAGGATTCTATGGAAGAATTACCTCAGTTGAATATACTTCTAAGCTGGTCTTGCTCTGGAAAGTTTGGCCTTTTTGCCCACCCTGCTTCCATGAACGCCCGGATTTGTGCCCAGGGCAAGTACTGTCGCGGGCAGGTAAAGTGCTGCCCTGACCCTCTGGCCTCCATTCCAGGATGGTAATTCTTTCCAACATTTTCTTTGTTTATAGGAAACTTGATCTTAACTCCACCTAGCCACAGGATTTCAGAAAAAGGAAAACATGCTTCTCGGTTGTGCTTTGCTTTTTCCAAGTGTCTAATGTATATATTTACAGTTGTTAAAAGAACAATTCTCTCATTGCTCAAGAAGGCCCAGAGGCTAGGTCAGATTGCACAGGAAGGTCATTGTCAACTGTACCAGTATTCTACACAGAGCAGGCCTTGCAGTTTGTCTTCCTACCTGAACAACATACAACAGTGTCTTTCTCTTCCTGGTCAATGAAGCAGAGAGACGCTGCTTCAATAAAGCAATTCCTTGACATTGTCAATATGGCCCAGGTTATGGTTCCCACTGTGTATCAGAGGCCAAGGGGACTCAAGGATGTTTCGTGGCCTTGTTTATTGATATCACATTTATATTTCTAAAGCATCAGTTCTCAACCTGTGGGTTTCAACCTCCTTGGGAGCTGCATATCAAATATCCTGCATATCAGATATTTACATTATGATTACAACAGTAGCAAAAGTACAGTTGTGAAGTATTAATAAAATCATTTTGTGGTTGAGGGTCACCACAACATGAGGACCTGCATTAAAAGGTCACACTATTAGAAAGGTTGAGAACCATTGCTCTAAGGGCTCCTGACTTTAAAGGAGTAATGAATTTGTTCACCTCTTGTCCCCATGCTTGGAGATGAATACTGTCTGATTGATCAAAATAGATCCTAGAATGTTCTCACCAACACATATCTACCTTAAATCTCAGCCTCTCCTCTTTCTGGGTATTTCCAAAAGAACAGAGACACCCTCAGAACACTCACATGGCCTCCCCTCTCATTCCAGCCTCCACTTTTTCCTCTCTTTTCAGAAAGCAAGTGCAAGTCTGCAGTAGCTGGTTTTTGATATGTGATTTAATGCTTTGATGTCAAAGTTTGAAACCACAGTGATGAGGATGAAGCACCAGGCCCTTTAGATCCATCATCATCCACTGGAGCAGTTTTGGACCTGTGGGCATCCTTGGAGAGCATCCCGTAGTGGAGATTCCCATGGTCATTTCTGAGATGCCCTACTATGGGAACATCAAGTCATAGGGGTGGTGGAGGAAGGATCTGGAGTCGTGAGCACATTTGCTTTGCTACTCCAATAATTAGATTCTGGAATTCTCCGTGGGAAATCTAGGCACTGATGCAATTCTTTCTGTCGAGGGGAAAACAGGATTTTGACTTGTTTATTTATTTCCACACTCATTTCAGTGGATTTAACTAAGCTTAATAAAGTTCAAACAACCTGCCCAAAATCATAAATTAGCATTAGTGATTCAAGATTACTGATTTCCTTGGGGCTCTGCCACAATTTACAGCCATCTTCATTACCTTCTTTGAATTACAGAATCTTAAAAAGGCCTTCACGGTCACCCAGCCTTATTTCCTACTGCAGCGTAGAGATCTCCACTAGGCTTGCATCCAACCCCTGCTTAGATCAGCCGCCTCCCGCAGGCAGGTGCACACACACACACACACACACACACACACACACACACGCACAGAGCAGCTTGCCTTGAGCCCATCCACACTTGTGTTCCTACCTATTAATAAGTGGTAAGCATCATTTTAACAACCCTATTGCACAGTGATGCCTGGCAATTGGAACATGGCCCTGAAGGTCTGGTAAACAAGGCAACTTATTTTTAGAGCCCAATAGAGATGGCGAGGTCATTGTGGCTTACTTTCCACACATTTTGGGAAGTTTTTTGTGTCAAAATGGAGCCATAAATACAAAGAGGCCGGAATCTAGTCCATGCTCCTCCTTTCCTGATAAAGCCTCATCACTGCAGCGCACGGTTCTCCAGGATTACACAGCTTCCAGCTTCCACTTGGTTTCTGTAACTGCCATCCAAGATTCTGATTTGAGTTTTGGAATAGTCATCAATGTATGGAACTCAGGATTTGCCCCATGTGGGGGACCAGAGAATAATGTGGGGAGCCATTTTAAAGCCTGGACTGTGAGGCTGCAGTGCTGGAGATTCTGCTGCCTAGCAGGAGCCCAGAAGATGTATATTCTTAGGGTATTCCATAGCTTTTCCTGGTGCATGATCAGACTTGAGAATCATTATTCTCCCACAGTCCTTCAGCTCCTAACTGAACTGTTCTAGGCTAGCTGAACCTTTTTTTTTTTTACAACCCTGAGGTTCTAGTTTTCATGGAACTGATAATGTGGTTTTCAGTCTGCAGGTCTAAAGAGCACATCCCCACATGCCGTTTACCATGCTTCTCAGTATTCAGCCACAGAGGAAAGTGAAATTTAGACTTCCCTGTGTGTCTGTATATCCTGTGAAAACCTGTCCTGAGTAGGTTAGTCACAGCTACGCTGATCACCAGAGACGCTTTAAATTCAGACTGTCCTACAATGAAAACAATAAAAACCAAAACAAAATGTCAGTGAATTATGGGACATTCTTTCAAGGCTCTTCGTCCTTTCCCGTCCTTTCCTTTCAGTTTCAGGTTTCCTAATTAAATGTGTGAACAGAGAAACTGGGCTCTTGATAGATGTTGCCTGTCGTGGCTCTCAGTCCATAATGGAAAACATCTTTGGTCTGGGCTCTTTTTCTTTTATTCCCTTTCCGTTATACTTGTAAACCTCTACCTAAGTAAGTAAGGTCTAAACATCTTTAATAACAAGAATAAATAAGCAATAGAGGAGACAGCCTGGCTGCTTGGAGAGGCCCTGACCACCAGCTCCCTAAAATAGAAAACCCTAAAGAGGATGACCAGCGCATCGGCCCTTTCTTTGCCACATCCTTTCTGCTCAGTGCCTCTTCCATTTGAATCGAGCTGTGGCCTTCTTCTGTCTCCCCGCACAGACCACAGTCCTCTCAAATATAGCACCGTCTCCACTCTGCATCTACTCAGATGGATCCTGTGACATAGAATGAATATTCTAAAATGTTAGAAAGCTCACAATAGAGTTACAATTCTGTTTCCATAATTACAAAGATTATGCTTAAAGCATTTCTGATTATGGTGGGACGAATATATACTAGTCATGAAAGTTAGACTAGAGGTCTAATAGACTAAAATATAGTTGTATAGAATGTTGAAAATGTAAATATACATACATATATATGTCTTATTTTTCTAGAAAATAAGCTACAGAAATAGTACCACACATCCAAATGGTTAGTCCCTGCTCTTTTTCTAGACTGCACAAGATTCTATAAGTATGTTGCCATGTAGACGACTCCATATAATATCTACATGGAGTAACAAGTACACTTCACCCTTGAGTAACTGTGTTATTCAATAAACAGCAAAGACTTTGATCACCTTTTCCATCATGGTTACTAAATACAGAAGTGTGTCTTGCTTGCCACCATGAAAAACATCGGGTCTTCTACAGCAGGAGTGAGATTTAGGTCTCCTGTTCGTGTCAAGTGGCACTGGAGAGTGGCACTCTCAAGCACATAGCAGGCACACATTCTTCTGGGTTATGGCAAAGGCCGATCCTCTCTTTTCTCCCCGTCTGTAAGTTTGGTGGAAAACGGCGCTAACAGCCAGTCTGGGAGAATCCGCTCTGAGGTTCCACTTCCTTCTTCTTGTCACCATGGAGGAGGGGAGCCCTTCTTTATGCTAGGGAAAGTGGAGAAAGGGAAGGAAGGGAAGACACAAGGGACCGGGCCCGACAACGCAGAAAATGCTGACATAAATTAATCAAACGAGGCATCTCACAGGATTGAATTAGTTCCTGATTGATGGCTGCGGCACCGCGTCAGCCCGGCCATTTCTTCACTCTCATCCGTTGTTGCCCCTGATTTATGTCAGCGTCTCAGTGCATTGGCTGACTAGGAGTCCTCAGAGGACGGATGGAAGAGACAAGGGCTGTACCAGTGTTGCCTCCCATGGTCCAATCTTCATTCCCACTCTCAGAGTGACGACTCATCTGTCAACATCACTATTTGCTTCATAAACTCAATGTCTGCGTTTTTAGGCTCTGTCCTGTTCCTGTGAGGGCTGAGATGGTGAAACACTACACTACACTACACACACACACACACACACACACATATACACACCAACACACATACGTATACACACATGTGTATATTTCTACTGTTTTAAAAGTGTGACTTCTTAGAAGTCCTTAAACTTTAACAGGGTGCCAAGCGAGCAAGCTCACTGTCACCTGTGACATTCGGGGGGGGGCGGGTGTCCACACTGCCTTAGTTACTGTTCACTTCTGAGATGAGAGGCACCTGGGGTGGCTATAAGATGACATGGTTTAAAAGCTGGTGTCTTCCTGTCTTGTAGAACTAATTTGCTATGGAGCATTTCTTTATAGGAAAAACATTGCTGGGTCATTTTGCTGCTCATTCTGAATGTCTCTCTGAGTCTCCTGGTGGATGTTTGGCTCTGTTGTTTTTTTTGTTTTGTTTTTTTTCAAGCTCTTACTACATGTTGCATTCAAGGTCTGGTATTCCTGTCTGTAATTTCATAGCAGAAGTCTCAGTCTTTGAAGGTTTTATGCTCTGTGGGGGAAAGACAGGCATTAAATATATTATCAGAGGAATAACCCCGTGATTATAGATGTAGCAGTTCTGGTAAGTGATTCAGAGTAGAGTTTTAACTTTCAGGAAAACATGGAAGCAGTTACCAACTTGGGAGATGCTATGATCATTTTTAAATGCATTAACTATAGGCAGCTTTGGGTACTGTGTTTGTGTATGTGTGTACAAGTCCATGAAGAGATTAGGGGTTAATGTCAGATGTTAGTCTTTAGTGATCCCAGAGACATCACTAAAGACACAGGACTTCTCATTCCCCTGGAAGTTAAGTAAGCTAGGCTGGCTGGCCACAGAACCCTGCAACCTGCCTTCCAGGGTCTAGGATTACAGTGCCTGGCTCCTTTGCTTGTTCACATGGATTCTAAGGACTAGACTCAGGACCTCATGCTTGCAAGGCCAGTACTTTCTTAACTGACCTACCATCCCAACCTAGTTTAATTTTTCAGCATGGATTTTGTTGTCTCAATATGACTAATGTTGCTTGAAACCATGGTGAAGTGGAAGATGAAAGTTCATGAATAACACGATCAGTCCAGAATTGTGTAAATGGTGTTTGGTTATCAACGCATGAAACTCTTCTGGAAAATAATGTTATAATTTCTAAACCTATATCACAGGTTAAAATTCACTTCTCTCATCTCTAAATAGTTATTAAAGCTGAATAGAATAGTCATCAGATATGTTTAACACAATCAATGGCGTCTCCTAAGTATTTGGTAATTGTGTTGATTTATTGATACCCAGCCAGATCTTTCTGTGTTTAGAGCCATATGCTGCTCATCTGATGCAGAGACCTCAAAATCAGAGTTGAAAACATTGGACTGCTTACCTCCTCACTCAAATATGTTTTCCTTACTTCTTTCACAATATGGCTGAGTGCCTACCACTACACACCCAGGTGCCCAATAGCCCAGGAAAGTCTCCCAGGTTTTCACACTTCCTTTACTCTTCTCACCGTGTCGGGCTCTGTCTCCTTGGAGCCCGTGCCATCTAGTTTTCTGCTTGAAGCACTCCACCTTTTCTTATTCCCGCTGTTTATCCCTTCAGGTCTCACCAAGCAACCAATGTTTAACCCTTCACGCTTTTCTTCTGAGCACGCCATCATGTCTTGCTTTCTCCACACCATAGCACTTAGCATATTGCATTATAAAAAAGCCTTTATTTTTGAGCATTGATCCACCCTTTCCACGATTCAGTCACTCATATTCATTCCTCTTAGGTCTGCAGCCAGCCCCTTCCCATGCTGGAAGAGTAGGCCAATGGTACCGCACTTGCTGAATAAATGAAATGTTTCTTCAAAGCCAGTTCCAGTGGAGAAGAATTTTTACATCAATCCTAAGAGTCCTTCAAATTAAAGAAGAGAAATCCTCCCAAAGGAGTTCAAAGCATTGACATTTTAGTGCTATTTCCACACAAGGGACTTTGCTGTGCATTCAGATCACAGACTACCATGACTAATTTTGCAGAAGGAGACCAACATTGAATCAATTTCCATGAATTTTCCAGGAGTCAGGGTATAATCAAGGTGCATGATAGTCACTAGGTTCTAGCCCTCAGCATTGCTCCTCAGCATTGCTCCTCATCTCTTCTCTCTCTAGGGTTGCTCTTCCACACCGAGAAAAGAACAAAGATTGTTCTAATCTCCTGTTCTTGGCTATTTCTTTGACATATTTTGAAGATTTCAGTGCTAAGGAGAACTTTGAGTGCCTTGACCTCTTTTCCTAGGAGACCAGATATTCAGAAGAATTCTTCGATGAAACTTTGAGGAAAGACAAGCAGTCTTAGATCTTGGCCGTGAAATTCTCCCTAGACAGTTGAGCATCAGACACAAGAGCAAACAGTGAGGTCTGGGGGATATTGATCTTTCCTCTCAGCTACAGCATTTTCCTCATCCTCCTGGCATCCAGGGGGGAATCAAAACACGAGATTTGAAAAACTAAACATACTGGAAGTGACAGGCTAGTCTGGCATCCTGGGTTATGGGAGAATGTCAATAGGGAGGAGACCAATGGAGCCTCCTCTCGCCCTTCAGAGGTCGCCCACTGAACTTTAAGACCGGGAAGCAGATCTAGGTAAATAATAGGTATTAGGAGTGGCAAGATAAGAGCCTTTCGGGAAAGAGGGCTAACAGAGCATCAAGGCGCCAATCTGACAGGATAATGGAAGACAGAGATAATGGCCCACCTGGAAATACCTTCCTCAATCGCTCTCTGGGGAACAGAACAGGGAATGCAGACAGGTGGAAAATGGGCATTTGGATGACGGACCCGTAAGTGAAGCAATGAGATTTGCAGCTGTCCTGCTCCCTGAAAAATTCGTCAGGAACTGGACCTTTATCTGAGAATGGCTTCACTTCTGCTGAGCTCTCCTTCATCCATCCAGAGCCCCTGGCCCACAGTTATATTACAAAACAGGTTTGAGGAACACATACCTGATGCCGGGTGTTACAATGAAAGGGCTGCTTGTTTTTCCCGGCCGCCCGGCTAGCTTAGCCCCGAGAAAACCACACAGAAACTATATTAATTAAAACATTATTTTTAATTATGCTTGGCCATTAGCTCTAACTTCTTATTGGCTAACTCTTACATCTTAGTTTAACCCATTTCTATTAATTTGTATATCACCACGTGGCAGTGGCTTACGGCATAAAATCCATGGCATGTCTCCAACTCCGTCCTTCTTTCTCCCAGCATTCAGTTCTGTCTTTCCTGCCTACCTAAGTTTTGCCCTATCAACAGCCCCCAAGCAGTTTCTTTATTAACCAATGTAAGCAACACAAAGACAGAAGGACCTCCTACACAAGCTGGAGAACTCCTTTTCCTCTATGTTTGCTATCTGAAATTAGCTTTAAATTAAACACTTGTTTCAATCAAGGGACCAAGAAGCATAATTCTTGTAGCACGTATTTATTTCTCTTGTAGCACGTATTTATTTATTTCTCGTTGTGCTCTCCAGCCTGCCCACTGAGCTGGATTTTTGTTTTAGCAACTGAGTGTCCATGCGAATTATTCTCAGCACTCTTCCTGGAATGTCGCTAGCTCCATTTAGAGTTCATGCCTGCTCCGGGTGTTCATTATTTTTAATCTTAGGAAGTTTTGACTTCTTACAGTCCTAGTGCATAGCTTCACTGCCAACAGAAAGTCTGTGGTGAGCCTGTGTTTGTGGTTTCATTCCTCAGATATTGAATCCTGGATTACAGGCTCTGTCTCACAGAGCAGATGGTCCACTCTCCATCCACACACTTCCCATTGACCTTTCCTGATTAGCAAACTCGTTACTCGATCCAGTTACCTAAAGAGTCACAGCGTTTTCTGATCTATGTTTACTGTTGTCTACCAAACACCTCTACCCACATTGAGTGCAGGTCACTCTAACTGCATGCATGCCTGAGCATAACATTTTTGCTTGAATTCCATGATTCCACCTCAGTTCTCCATGGATCATGGACACCACCTCTGGCCAGGTTCTCAAGCTACACATGTGGGAGACAGATTTCATCTGTTCCTTTCATGCCCATGTCCCATGCCCTCTGCTTCTCTTTCTGCTGTTTCCAGAGTGATCTTTAAAATCCGACTTCAGTTTTGATGAGATCTAAACACAATAAAACAGACTATAACCCAATATGGTCCCCTGGTTGTCTGCATGTGTTCTTTCAAACATGAGTATATATTACATGTGTATATATATTCTGTATGTGTGTGTGTATATATATATATATATATAATGTATCTGGACATGAAGTGTTACATGTTACACAGCATCCTTTTGACCTTTAATTTGGCTAGACGTCACAAGAATTAGATATCTGATTTCAAACCTAATGTGTTGAGGCTCTAAGGGTGTGGTATCATTAGAGACTGCCTTCCTACATTAAGTGTGAGTCTCCAAAGCCAACCCCAGCACTAGAAACAAACAACATCAAAATCCATAATCATGACTAAACATTTGATCTTTGAAACTAATGCCAACTAACTCTTCTCATAATCATCTCCTACTTCAGAAACCAGCATCGCTGTATTGTTCGGCTGTTACTTGAGTTTCTAATACCCTCTCTCATATGCAATACTCTTGGTTATGTCTCCCAACACATTCTGAGTCCATCTGTCCTTCTCCATTTCTGCTGCTATCAGAATCCAGATACAAATATGCCCTGGAGTATAACAAGTAGCTTTTTCAGCTTCTACTTTTCCATTTTTCACTCTGCAGCTTCTAAAAGATCCATCCACTATGACTTGCCAGCATGTCATTCTGCATGCTGAAACCTAGTGATCAGAGCCTTCAGTCACATTTCAAATGAAGTCATATCTTTCCCAGTCACCTCCAGTGCCCCCTTGTCTCAGGAGCATCTCCTTCTTTTGTCTTCTTCTTCACCTTCAGCTGCCTTCACCCTTCTTCTTCTTCCTTTTCTTAAAGATTTATTTATTTATTACGTACACAGTGTTCAGCCATGCATGCCTGCAGGCCAGAAGAGGGCACCAGATCTCATTACAGATGGTTGTG
>LOJH01052006.1:1197-13169 GCA_001685095.1 Ellobius talpinus
CTCTACTGCATATACTGGCTTCATGGGATCCTATTCTCTTTGGATGTAAACCTTACTCAACCTAGATATAGTAGGGAGGGCCTTGGACTTTCCACTGGGTGGGATGCATAGCACTCCCTTAGGGTTGGAGGTGTGGGGGAGGGTCTATGGAGGGAGAGGGAAGGGACTGGGAGGAGGGGAGGGAGTGGGAATTTGGATTGGTATTTTTTAAGTAATAATAAAAAAGAGAGAAAAAGATATTGAATGTGAAATGGAAAGGAGAGAAACCTTCTCATACTAGTGCCCAAGGCTGACACACAGCACTCATTAAAGGAAAAGAAAAAATAAAATAAAAGAGCATATGCAAATATTTTAGTAAATGAATGAAAGGGATTTTCTGGTAGAAGTAGATAGGCAGGTGTTTGGAATGATGTACAAATGTCTTACAAAGAGGGTCTTCATATGAGGCAAAGGAGAGGGGCCAAAAGTGATCCCAAAAATGCTGCTTCTTTGAGGAAAGAAAGGTTGTAGAAAGATTTTCATGTAAAACTGATTGCTTTAGTAACTACAAAAATGTACTTTCATTTTTTAAAAAACCTGAATCAACAAGATATCTCAAGGGCCTTTTTTTCTTTGTGGTGCTAGTAATTGAACCCATGGCCTTGAGCATGTGAAGCACTGAGCTATGTTCTAAGTGCATAACGCCATTGGTCTTTCTCTCTGAGTAATGTGAAATGGTTTTGAAACATTAAGGAGGTCTCTATGAGCAGCTTTAGCTCAAGAAAGTCAAGACAAGGGCAGGAACAGAAACTAATGTGGGAAACAAAGACTACAATTGTGTGTTCCCTCCAGATTCAACTTCAAGCAAATCGTCAAGATTTAGGGTTGAGAAAGTGAGTGCAGATATAAACTCCAGGTATCAATAGCCAAATCTAGCTATATTACATCATTTGAAAATTATCATATCAGCCCCACACTTAACATAATGTGTTATTTTAACTTTTAAGAATTTCCAGCTTAAGCTCAAGAAATGTGGAAGAGCTAATAGAGACTATTAAAATCTAGTGCTATAACTGAAAAGTTTTGCAGTCTGGTTCTTATTCTCATTATAAAAACTTTTTTTTTCATTTATAAATCAATAGTACTTCACTTCTTAATCATTTGGAGATCAATATGAAATAACGAAAGCAGCTCTTAAAAAGACAATTTAGCAATAAATTTTCATCTAAACTAGAATTGGAGCAAATTGATTATATTCAAGTCTCAGTAGTCTTCGCCAGTATATTTATCACTTTAAACCATCACTATTGTATTTAACACTACACAGGATGACAGAGCAAGGTAAAAGCTATTTCCCACTGCTTTTATGAAAGCCAAAAGAGGAGGGTTTAGCAGTAAATACACGCTCAAGAAACTTATTGCTGTAAATTGCAGAAGGGATAAATTATTTGGAGAAGATTAACCCTGTCAATAATTCATTCTGCCACAATAGGGAGCAGTAAAGGTTCTGTGAAGCCAATTAATAGCATTGAAAGTAATTTTGCTGTTGATAGTAACATAAGCAGAAACACACCTTTATATTCTTCTACTGTGAAAAAATGGTAACTAAAACTATGTAACTATATGGTTTGTTAACTACTTCAATAAGGCTAAGAATGTATTAATAATTTTATATGTTGTTGGTTTATATATACTTTGCTTTTGAGAGACACAACTATAATTATATATTCACTTTCATGACATGTATCATAATGATAAATTAAATGTGAGTTTATTTAATTGACGGATTGCTGTCTATCTCATAGCATCACTACTGCAAAATTCCATAAGAACACAAAAATGTGATCCTCAGATGCCATCTATTTGATCGATCTTTGTTGCTTAGTACTGCATCAAATATATAGAACACTGCCTATCATATTCATTGAATACAGAAGAACTGAATAAATTAGTGTAGGTGGAGGGCCCACTTGTTCATCCTGGCCTCCTGGCTAGCTTAGCCCCGAAATAACCACATAGAAACTGTATTAATTAAACCACTGCTTGGCCCATTAGCTCTAGCATCTTATTGGCTAATTCTTGCATCTTAATTTATCTCATTTCTATTAATCTGTGTATCACCATGTGGCAGTGGCTTACCAAGTAAAATTTCCAGCATCTGTCTCCAGCTACTCCATGGCATCTTCCTGACTCTGCTTTCTTCCTCGAGAATTAAGTTCTGTCTTCTCCACCTACCTAAGTTCTGCCTTATCAGGCCAAGACAGTTTCTTTATTCATTAATCAATACAAGCTACACATAGACAGAAGGACCTCCCACACCAAATTAGTCATGGTTTAAACCAAATATTAAAATTAGAATATTATATAAATATTCTTCAGCAAATGCTCTACATTAAGCTAAATGATAGTCACCATGAATCCTATTTCTTACTTAGGTCTGATGTTTTCTGCAATTAGCTTCTCAAGACTCATTACAGTCAAATGATAAAGATGCCATAAACATTCCAGGTGCTAAATCATGCAGACCTTGCAGAAGATACATAGCAGCAGTATGTTATTTCATCCAAACTAGGAATTGGGGATGATTTGGTAGGAACAAAGGAGTTAATTCACCTAGGTACATTGAAAAACTACCACTGCTATTCTCTTGTGCCTCACCTGCCTTAAAGCACATACCAAGATAAGGCAATGTCTACATGCTTTGTTTCATGTAGGAAATTATCATAAGTGAAAGAGTAGAGAAAAGCTCATGAAGGAACATTGAAAAAATGTTATTGCAGTAAGTCACTTAGACTTAACCCTGATATGAACTGTGATAGTTCAGGGCCTCTCAAGAAACAGAACTATTAGCCACATGTGTATCCTAACACATACAGATAGAAATTGTTAAGTATACACATAGATGTATTATATTACTATCTTAACCTATATAATATATCTCACATGTAGCCCTCAGTTTGTGATTCTTTAGCTACCAGCTTCATTTCTGAACCCCTTTGTAAGTTATAGAGCTTGCTAATTTGACTACCAGTTCCACCATCCATTTTTTTAATCCACCTGTCTGTCTGGAGAAAGTTACCATGAAAACTAATTTGTTAGAATATGGAAGCTAAGAAATCCCACTGCCAACAATCTAGTAAAACATGAACAATGGTGGAATATCTTCGATCACCCTAGTCCAAAGCCCAAAGAATCATGAGCCCTAATTTCCAAGGGCCAGAGAAGATACAAGATACATATCACAACTAATGAAGACAGTACAATGGGCCCTTCATCTACACTTATTTTCTTTTTAAACCATCAAGGATTAAATGAAGCACAATCCAATTGACAAGAGCAACATTCTTTCCTGAGTCTACTGATACGAATGTTAATTTTCCAGAAATACCTTCATACATATACATACAAAATATTTTTAAAGATTTATTTATTACTTATGTATACAGCATTCTACTTGCATGTGTCCCTGCAGGCCAGAAGAGGGCACCAGATCTCATTGTTGTGAGCCATCATCATATGATTGCTGGGAATTGAACTCAGAACCTCTGGAAGAACAGTCAGTGCTTTAACCTCTAAGCCATCTCTCCAGCCCCACAAAATATTTTATAAGCTATCTGTGTGTCCATTAGTTCACTGTAGTTGACACAAAAAATTATGTATTACAGAAACTATTGGGCAAACTATAATAAATATGCTCCTGAATCTTCCTTCTGAGGGATGGAAAGGATGACACATTCATTCAGCAAATCTGGTCTCCCTATTTCTTTGAGGGCTGTCCTTGAAGGGCATTAACTTTCTGAAATATCTGTTTGCATCTGTGTGCACTTAATAAAGCTTCTGCTATCCATAGAAAATGCTCAATCAGAGAGGCAAGAACCATGCACAGGAATGTTTTCAGATGATTCAGAGGTATGTATGTTAAAAGAGTATGAGGCTGGGCAATGATAACATCCATTCAAATGCTTTCCCATATCGTGTCAAAGCTCTTTTTTGTGTAGTCATAAATGAATATAGCTTGTGGATATTGGGATTGTTTTTAACATTCTTTGTTCATTTTACATTTAAAGCAGCTGACTTTTAGTGTCAAGAATTCCCCTTCTCCAGGCAATAAGCAATGCAGTCAGTTCTGACTCTCAGATCTCTGACTTCAAACTCCAACTATTTGCCAAACAATGTATCTTCTCAGAGAGATAAAAGTTGGTTGACTTCTAAGCAAACAATGATACTAAACAATAGAGTCTGTCCAGAGAGTCAACCACAAAAGATATTGCTCCAGTTGAAAATAATTCTTTGACATAGAGTCCATTAGATTGGTTTGTTCAATGAGGTGCACTGAAACCACTCAAGTTTTATAGCATTAAATAAATGCATGCATTTGGGGATGGGGAAGTGTTCTAGAGAAGAACAGAACATTAGAAACCTGTTCAAAGAAATGCTAGCAGATGGTCATGCTCTCTGGAAACGAATATGTATTTACATTCTCCCCTTTTACACCTAACTGAAAACTTCATAAGGCGAGTATTGAGAACTATAGTGTGTTTAGTTGTGTCTACATTCTGTTTTAAGGATGCTGAAGATATTAATCTATTTTAATGTGCATACTCTATGTATAGAATTTGCCCAAGACAAATGCAGTCATATTTTAGAAAGCTTGTAGGTGTTATATGGCTCATGGATACAATTTATACAAAGATTTTAACACAGTTTTTGATAAGTAACAAACATTGCTAAAAGATTTTAGCACTAGAATAAACTATTTTGATTCTTCTATATGATAAATAAGCATGTCCATCTGATAATTCCTTTAGAAAGTTGATTTAGCTGTGCAAGCCCTCATTTTTAACTTAAAAATACTTTAATGTAACTTAAAAATACTTTAATGGTACACAGAGGTAATTAAATATTTCACAAAGATATCTTTGTTAAATTGTCTTGTTGTTCTTAACATGACATAGTAAGAAAAAACAGTGGACTAGTGATGTTTTGGGAAGTTGATTAATCCCTCCCTCTAACATCAGCTACTGTCACTGTTTCTCTCTTCTTAATTGCATATCAAGTCTATATTATGTTGGATTACTTGTTCTTCATGCAAATATTACAAAACTATGTACTGAAAATGTAATATTTTATTTCCATTAAGAATTTAATATTAGTAATAAATAAGCATGCAATCATTCAGTAGAACTTTGTCAATTTTCCTAAATATGCTTAGCAATTATGTGTATATGCATACATTTGAAAATGAACTAATAAAATATTTTGTTAGGTCAGTACTGATTAAAATGAATTAAGATTCCTATACAGCTGACATAAGCATTCATACTCAACATCAATAGATAAGAAGGTCAGTGACAGATATGGAGAAGTAGAAGTATTTTATCAGTCAGTAAGCTGGAAAAATTTCACTTCACATTTTTCTGTAAAAATTTTTGGCTCTTTTTCACCCCTGTTGATGTTGACATTTATACTCATCCTATCCTATATCCGTTCTCCTATAATATTCTCTGCTTCAGGCTTTGGATTTGACTTAGTGTCCAAGAATATATATTAGGTTGAATCTCCAACTTTAGAAAGTCAAACCAAACCAACAAAAACGCAAACCTCACAAACAAAAAGCCCCAAGATCTCACGAATAAATTTCTTTCTGTTTTGGCTTTCTTTTTTCTGTTGGATACAAAAAGTACTCAGATTTAAATGCATATGTCAACAAATTGTATTCTTATTGGTTCTTTGAGAATTTCATACTCCAAATCACATTCCCTTTTCCCAAGGCTCAAGGTTCATTTCAGAAGAAGGGTAGGGAGTTAGTAGAGACAGAGGGGGTAGATGACTACAAAGAATCATTGTTTGGGGGGATACAGCAGGGTAGAAGCACATATAGAGGTTATGATACATTTACAAGACCTGGGAAGACTCAAGCCAAACCAAACATGAAGAAGGGAGGTAGAAGTTCCAATATCTAGCAGAGGAGATATTGGCAACTGATTCTTCCTGGGAGAGGTAAAATCAGTTTATTGTAAGGGTGTGGCTCCTGGCTGGGTTGCCAGTGCCCAACAAATCATTTTAAACTCAGCATATCTGCATATTCAAAGCTCAGATAAGGAAGAAACCCATTGCCATAACTCTAAAATCTTTCAAAGGATAGAATTTCCCTGCCTGGTCATTAGCCTTCCTACAAGGAGATAGTATTTTAATGTCTAACCACTTAGGGTTATTTTCTTTGGAAATTTATACACAGCATGCACCCCTTTTGGGGCTTGATTCTTTTTATCAAGAATTTGTGAAAATAATATTTATTTTAACACATATTTAGAAATTATTCATTCTCCTTGCTGAATGATAACCTATAGTATAAACACGCTATGGTTTATTTTTATTATTTACTGTTGAAAGACATTTGAGTAGTTTCTTATAAGGGGATATTAGAAATTATATGACATTTTTACCTATGTCTTTTAGCTAATATATGTAGGTATTTATTTTGTGTACAGACTTGGGAACAGAATGGCTGGATCATAAGATATATGTATGCTCTTGTTAACCAGATACTGTCTAAAGCATCTTTCACAATGATTGTATTAATTTACATGCATACTCTAGTACCTAGAGGGCTTTTACTGACCTCCATTCTTGCTCTGTGAACAAAGTTTCCAATTTCTCAGTACAAATGGTTTGTTTGTGGATGCAAAAGAATAAAATGTATGACCAAAAGCACAAGTTTCTACTATTTCTCCAACAAAGATTTTAAGTCTGAGAACTAGAGGAACAAGGTATCTGAAATCCAGTTATATGACAGAAAACTCAATCAGGGGCAGGATTTTTGTTCAAAGTGAAGAGTCAAGTCTCTAAAAACCATGGAAAGAAAAGGGAATTTGAATTTAAAAAAGAAACTCAAATGTGTACTCTGGTCCAGCCATATACATATTCTTAGTCATGCAGAAAGGGAGTAAGCCTTGCCCATAAATTTTGATTTGGCACTTGGTAGGTGTATAGAAAAGTAAAATGCAAAGTAAGATCAAGTCATTCTTTCTACTTATGTGAAAAACCACACAGGGCTTTGTGATATTTCAGTCTCAAAGGCTTCTTGCTATGCCTGACAACAGATTTTACTCACTATTGTCATTTTTCATCCCTGGGTTTACGTTAGGAAATATCAGTCCTGAACAGAAACAGCCACTAATGACTACAGCTACCAAAAACCTTCCTCAACTCTGTATGAAGTAAAAAGGGAGCCAGAGTCCATGTGGAAGTCAGCACCACCACACACTCACTATTAGATATCTCATTTTCTAAACTGATTTTTGCATGAGCTTTCCAGGAGTATTTAAAGCAGAGAAAGGTTTGGCTTCAGCTTAGATTTTGTCTTGCTTCACTTGCTCATTCACTACTTGTTCTCTCATTTGTTCACTCACCAAAGTGCCCTTCCAGAACTAGCAATGCCCTAATTGTGGTGCAAAGCACCAAGGATGAAACCATCAGGCAATAGATTGGAGCCCTGTGTCCTTGAAACTTAGAATTTGTTAGGGGCTTGTGTTGGAATAGGAACTGTAAATCATATATTGATTAAAACAATAACAACAAAGAAACCATCCTAGTTTACAGTGTGCTCTAACTATACTGAGTGCTCAAAGTGAAAATAATGATGTGGATTGGAAGTTTACTCTGTGAGTGTGTACACAAAGCCAGATAATGAATGCGTTAAAGAAAAACAGATCCAGTTGTGAGTAAGCTCCCCTTGTTATAACTATATTTACAAGTAAGGACATGGTCCAATTAGTGTCCTGAAATTAGCACATGTTGCTTCTGGGATGGTGTCATCTAATCACCTCTGCTGATGTCTTTATTTGAAATGTGGCATCATTACTTCTTGCAATTTACATTATATGGTTACTTTAGTCATCAACCAATGTAGTTAAACTGAAAAAAAAGTTTAACAAGTCTGTTTGGCACTATGTAAGACATCATTACTGTTATAATAGATAATACTAAATATAAAGTCATAAGCTAACAAATATTCCCTGGATTTATATCCATTTTCCAATGTAAAAATGGACTTTTCTTTAGTTGTTTTGCCTTTTTATATACTTTTCACTATTAACTGTCATAAGAATTGTGCAAAATAGAGAGTTGACCAAAAGACTGAGTCTGCTGATTCCATAACTATAAAAGTTTAAGTTTAAATGAGTTAACTCATCTACCGGGTGTCTCATAGTAAGAAAGACTGACAGCTGAAACTAACTAGAAATATTAAAGAAATATCATAGTGATGTAAATTAAATAAAGTGTATTTGTTTGTATTTGAACAATAAAAATGTTTCACAACTAGGTAACATTTTGGAGTAAAGTTGGTTTTGAATAGCCCTACTGAAAAATATGTATGTATGTAGGTTACATTTATAGCCTGAAAAGCCAATAGCATAAAGTGTAGTCCTTCTCATACTTGTTTCCCATCCTAAGGTTACTGTGTCTCTTTCCTCTTACCCTTCTTGTTATATGTTCTCAATTGTGACAATAGAATGTGTTGTTTGGCCACTGAAATTTGAACCATGAGCTTTTCCATGCCATGCCTGTGGAAGAGTCCACATACTATTTTTAGGTCACTGAAATTAAGGTAGTATCCCACAGGACAATATCCAACTGACTTCCTTTTTAATTCACATGGACCATATATTATTACTAAATAACAATGACCAAAAAATGAAATAAAATAAATATCTAAGTCAGTAAGGAAAACAGTTTGTGAACTGAAAACTGGTAAGAAGACACAAAAGCCATGAACTCAAGTCTCAGAAAGTGTTGTAGCTTGAATGTGAAATGTCCTCCATAGGCTCAAGTCTTGAAACACTTGCTCTTCAGCTGGTGGCGCTGTCCAGGAAGCTCACGGAATCTTTAACGGATAGAGTCTTGCTGGAGAAAGTATGCCACTGGGAATGCACTTTGGGGTTATATAGGCTCCTCCCACACCCTGTTCTTTCTCTCTCAGTTTCTGTACCTACTTATAGAACGGGATAAACTTGCCTCATGCTGTCTTACTTTCCCCCACCATGATGAATTCTATGATTCTGAAACTGTAAACCAAATTATATCCTTTCTCCCTTAAATTTATTTTCCCAAGGCATGTTACCACCTCAACAGAAATGAAAACAAGATAGAAAGAGGTCTTCTTGCATTAAAACTAAATGCATATTCCATAAATCTAACTGAGTATTCTCTCCAAAATGTTTATGTAGTTCCAGATTGCAAAACTCCAATGACATGTTTAACTACTTCAGTAAACAGAATAATGGACACTGATGTTCATATCACATTAACTTTTGCAAAATATTTTAGGATTCCTACCATGTTTCCCTTTCTATTTGAGGGAAACCAAATATAAAACATTTACTAAAAATATGAGCTAGTATGTTTTATATTTTGAGGAAGAAAGTACTGAAAAATGAGTTAAAAAGGAAAGAATACAAATTCCAGACCTATCTGTAATGCTCATTCATGCTTCTTCAACAATCTGGAAAAGTATAGGTTTATTGACAGAGAAAATGAAAATGAAACTAATAGTTGCTGTGTTTATCTGTTCTGATTTTTTCTTGTTTGTGTGATGCTGATTTGCATATCAGAATTTATAGCTCAGAAAATTTTGCCCTTTTCAAAGCATTTTGCTACTTGAAGACTTTCAAATTTAGAAAGTTTCATGTTAAAAACCTTTAATATTCTATAGTGAAGTATTTAAAAATAAATTATAGGCCATGAGATTTCTTTGAAAAATGCTTCATTTTGCAACTCTAAGAAGACATACTACTATATAGCTGCAATATCATGTGTACACTTGATAAAATTAATTGTTTCCTAATGACAAGTAATACCTGATCTGTATTCACATTTTTACAGTGGTCCCTGGTGTGTGTCTTTTACAGTCAGTATGTAGAAATGTAAAATACACATTCCAATTATTTATGAAGTCTGAAGTCTTTTAAGTTACAACTGTTACACCCTCTTTTCATGACAATTTTAATAGGACAGTTATTTTTAAGATGCTCCACTTTGTGAAAAAAAGAAATATTAAGGATATATATGGAAGGGGACTCACAGGGAAAGAGTATCAGAGAGGGTGAATAGATCAAACTGATTATATACAAGTATAAAATGTCATAATGGAACATGTACTGGCTGATTTTGGGTGTCAACTTGACACAAGCTAGAATCATCAGAGAGGAAGGACCCTCAATTGAGGAAATACCTTCAGGAGACCAAACTATAAGATATTTACTTAATTAGTAATTAGTGCAGTAGGGCCTAGCCCATTGTGAGTGGTGCCATCCCTGAGCTGGTGGTCCTGGGTTCTATAAGAAAGCAGAGTGAGTAAGCCATGAGGAACAAGTCAGTAAGCAGCACTCCTCCATGGCCTGTGCATCAGCCCCTGCTTCCAGGTTCCTTCCCTGAGTTCTTCCAGTGAAGGACTAGATCTGGAAGTGTAAGCCAAATAAACACTTTGCTCTCCAACTTGCTTTTTGATAATGGTATATTGTTGTAGCAATAGAAACATTAAGACAGATCCTCTGTAAAATTAACATAAGCTAATAAAACATATTCCAAAAGAATGACCATTGTTTTAAATAATCTATTTTCTCATGGAGCTTAAATTTTTTTCTGTCATTGCCTGTATTTCCTGATTAATCAAAGATCTATAGGCCTGATTTTTAAATATTTATTTATTTTTAAAAACTACCTTTCCTCATTTTACATACCAATCTCAGTTCCCACTCCTTCCCCTCCTCCCACTCCCTCTACCTTATCCCCATCCCACCCCCATCCACTCCTCAGAGAGGGTAAGGCTTCCCATGGGGAATCAACAAAGTCTAGCACATTGATTTGAGGCAGGACCAAGGCCCTCCCCACTATATCTAGGCTGAACAAGGTATCTCTCCAAAGAGAATGGTTTCAAAAAGTCAATACAGGCAGTAGAGATAAATCCTGGTCTCACTGCCAGTGGACTCACAGTCTGCCCCAGCCATGTAACTGTCACCTACATTCAGAGGGCCTAGTTTGGTCCTATACTGGTTCCCTTGCTGTCAGGCCAGAGTTGGTGAGCTCCCATTAGCTCAGGTAAGTTGCTTCAATGGGTGTCCCCATTATGGTCTTGACCTCTTTGCTCATATTCTCTTTCTTCTCACTCTTCGATTGGACTTTGGGAGATTAAACCCTTGCTCCGCTATGGTTCTCTGTCTTTGTTTCCATCAATTGCTGGATGAACGTTCTATGATGACATTTAAGATAGTCATCAATCTGATTATAGGGCAAGGCCAGTTCTGGCACCCTCTCCACTATTGCTTAGGATCTTAGCTGGGGTCATCCTTGTGGATTCCTGGGAATTTCTCTGCAGCCATGTTTCTTGCTAACCCCATAATAGCCCCATTACCCAAGATATCCCTTTTCTTCCTCTCAGTCTCTGTTCTTCCCTCATTCTGACTGTCAAGTTGGGAGTGTAGGCCCCAGCCCCTCACATTTATCCCAGCCCCCAGGCCTGGTCTGGACTCAAAATCCCAGAAGGCCAGGTCCTGACCCCTCCCTAGGGATGGGGTCAGGACCACGCCCCAGGGTATTTAAGTGATCTCCCAAAAGAGGAACACGTGGTCTCCCTTTCTGCCTCCCAGGGGTCACATTTCTTCAGCTTCACAGTTTCCCCCTCCGCTGAGAGTGCAGAACTCCCATTAAACCTGGATATTTCTTAATTTGGCTTATTTTGATTTGGCTTGATTGGGAATTTTGCGTCAGCAGGGAGCTCGTGTTAGGAAATATTCCTTACATTTTGGAGGTCCCACCAAGCTAGCGCAGGCCCTTTCCACACGGCAGGCCACATGTTGAAAGACCCCCAGTCTACAGTTTGAGCTCTCTTCACCATGCTTAAAACCGGCCTCTGGGCTACAGCGGCTGCGTCTTGATGAGTCCCTTTTCTTGTCTATGCTATAGGGTTTTTGGGGGACCCATTCATACTTATT
>LOJH01052008.1:5403-17675 GCA_001685095.1 Ellobius talpinus
CGGGAGGTGGGCAAGGCCCACCTTTTAAAAGGGAATGTGGCAAAGTGCACAGAAGGTGTTCTTAGATGCAGCGGCTGAGGACACATCCTGTCAGGACCTCAAAGGCAGGCCAGTACAGATGCCTGAACACTAACACCGGGATCTGTCTTCACTCTACCTTCTTTTTGAATGATGTCCATTCTTTGAGTTTATCACAGACTCGTTTCTGGATATCCTGACATATCCTGACGTCTCCCTCTCATTAGCCGAAGTAACCAAGTCATCGTATTATGATGTAAATAAAGGAAAATGAGGAAGGTTAGCCTCGATTCTCTGTAATGTGTGCACACAGAAAAGATGTGCAAAAACCACTTTAGCTGTTATGGAGACACATTATTTGTAACTAGCTGAATGGCTCCCACAGAGGCCCCATGGCTGGTCTGCACTTAACACTCAGTTCTTGCCATGAGCCCACTGTTTTTGTTTTGTTTTGTTTTGCTTTGTTTTTCAAGACAGGGTTTCTCCCTGACTGTCCTGGAATTCACTCTGTAGACCAGGTTGACCTCGAACTCAGAGATCCACCTGCCTCTGCCTCTTGTGTGCTGAAATTAAAGGATTTGCCACAACACCAGACCAAGACCACTGTTCTGATGTCGATTCACATATTTTCCCCATTGTATTAATTTTGTGTAATTAAAAATTGTGTGTGTGTGAGTGTGTGTGTATGTGTTCTAGATAATTGTAGTGACAATTTAACAGATCTATTAAGTAAAAAGGGGGTTTCCCTCTGATGAGACTTACTCCATTTTGTTATCTCCACAATATCTAACTTTATTAGATATTCTTAAAAACATTCTCCTAAATGATGACCAGAGTATAGTATCTGGGTCACTGCTTCTCAGAATCCTGGCATGTTGTAGGTGTCCAGTTAATGTCTGTAGAAAGAATAAATGAAAGTTGGTCTTTGGGTCCAAAGCACTATTTTCACCCTTGTTTAAAAAAAAAGGTATAAAGTAGGGTGG
The DNA here is from genome assembly GCA_001685095.1 of Ellobius talpinus. Classification (NCBI taxonomy): domain Eukaryota; kingdom Metazoa; phylum Chordata; class Mammalia; order Rodentia; family Cricetidae; genus Ellobius; species Ellobius talpinus. The sequence goes on from LOJH01052008.1 coordinate 6,405, forward strand.
TGGCAGTGCATGGCTTTAATCTCAGCACTCAGGAGGCAGAGATAAGCAGATCTCTGAGCTTGAGGCCAGCCTGGTTGACAGAGTGAGTTCCAAGACACCCAGGGCTACACTGAAACTCTGTCTCAAAAAACAAGCAAGCAAGCAAACAAACAAACAAACAAAAGGATCTATCTCCTTCTACTTGGGATATAATGATTTGATCAGCGTTTCTTCTAAGCTATTTATTGTAGAGGCAGTGAGTAAATCTGGTTAGTTTATACTTGAAAGCACAGATTATCATAGTTTGATAACTATAAACCAGGGGCAGTCTATAATTAATAGTTAAGACAGTAACAGCTGTTCGGTTGGAACCTCCAGCTCTCCCTTGCACGGTCCTGAAAACCCCATTCTGGTCTCTTTCTCTCTCCAAACCCCATTGGCTCAGAGAGTCTCCAAACAAACAAACAAACAAACAAAGTCTCCAAAAAGGCCAGTTCCGTGTTCTTGGCAACTATTGCAACTTCCTCCCCTGTTGCCACTAACAGCCCAAATCCTGGTCTAAGTGCTAAGTTTTTTTGTTTGTTTGTTTGTCTTATTTATTTATTTATTATGTATACAGTGTTCTGCCTGCATGTTTGCCTGCATGCCAGAAGAGGGCATCAGATCTCATTACAGATGGTTGTGAGCCACCATGTGGTTGCTGGGAACGGAACTCAGAACCTCTGGAAGAGCAGTCAGTGCTCTCAACCTCTGAGCCATCTCTCCAGCCCAGTGCTAAGTTTTTGAACATATTTGGGCACAAACCCAGCTTCTGGCGAACAAGTCATTACCTCTCACCTACAATCTATAAAGTATCTCTGCTTAGGTCAGGGGTAGGGTGGGGGATGTGAGGTTGACTTCTCTGGCCTCAATCTCTGGCACTGGAGAACTTGCCCGGGAGTTGCTTTACTCAAATAAACCTGTTGTTATATCTTTTCAATTTGACTTGATCAGGCTTACTACATCGTCAGAGAAACTTATTAGAAGGGGTAGGGGCAGAAAACCTATTAGCAGCCTTTACCTATTCACGAGCAAAGAAACACATGATAGCAGTAAATAGATACTGTTCTGCCCATGAGAGCAAGCTACATAGAAAGCTGCTGCATTGAGATGATAAGAAGGGGCAAATCAGGTGACAGTGATGGCGCTTGCCTTTACTCCCAGCACTTGAGATGCAGAGGCAGGAGAATCTCTGTTGGAGGCCAACCTGGTCTATGGAGTGAGTCCCAAGACAGCCAGGGCTCCACAGAGAAACCCTGTCTCAAAAATCAAAAACAAAACAAAACAACAAAGAGGTTAGTGATGACAGTAGAGACCGATGATGTTTTGGCTAGTTTGTTTGCTTTTGTCAGTTTGATATGAACTAGAGTCATTTGGGAAGAGAGAACCTTAATTGAGAAGATGAATCCTATACTGGTCTGGAGCCAGGTCTGTGGTGTGTTTTCTTGACTAATGATTGATGTAAGAGGGCTTAGCCTACTGTGGGTGGTGCCCGCCCTGGGCGGGTGAGCCTGGGTTGTACAGAAAGCAAGCTGGGTGAGCTGTGGAGAACAAACCAGTCAGCAGCATCCTCCATGATCTCTGTTTTAAATTCAGTTCCTGCCTTTAGGTTCCTGCCTTGAGTTCTTGCCCTGACTGACTTCTCTTCATGAAGGACTGTTACCTGCAACATGAAGTAAACCCTTTCTTCCCCAGGTTGCCTTTGGTTATGGCACATATCACAGCCAAAATAAAGTAAGTTAGAACAGAACAGAACAGGGTTCAGTGTGATGGCACACATCTGTAATCCCAGTACGTGGGAGGCTGAAGCAGAAGGATCTAGGTTCGAGGCCAGTCTGCACTACACAGTAAGTGCCAGGATAGCCTGGGCTATGATGTGGCAAGACCCTGCTTTTTGTCTTTGTTTTTGCTTATTCTCTCCTATATTATATCCTGATGGCAGTTTCCTCTCCCTCCTGCCCTTCCTGCCCCCTCTCCCCCACCATGTATCCACTCCTCTGTTTCTCTTCAGAAAAGGGCAAGCCTCCCATAGATATCAGTCAAACATGGTATTTTAAGTTGCAGTAAGATTAGGCACCTCCCCTAATATTAAGACTGGACAAGGCAAACCAGTATGAGGAAAAGGAAGTCCCTGTCTTTCCCTGTCTTAAAACATATATATATATATGTGTGTGTATATATGTATACACACACATATGTAGTTACTATTTATATATGGGGCTGGAGTGTAGAAGGAGGCCGCTTGTTCGTCCCAGCTGCCTAGAACCAAAATAACCACACAGAAACTGTATTCATTAAATCACTGTTTGGCCCATTAGCTCTAGCTTCTTATTGGCTAACTCTTATGTCTTAATTTAACCCATTTCTCTTAATCTGTGTATGGCCACGTGGCAGTGGCTTACTGGCAAAGATTAGGCATGTCTGACTCTGGTGACTCCATGGTGTCTCTCTGACTCCACCCTTCTTTCTCCCAGCATTCAGTCCAGTCNCTTATTGGCTAACTCTTATGTCTTAATTTAACCCATTTCTCTTAATCTGTGTATGGCCACGTGGCAGTGGCTTACTGGCAAAGATTAGGCATGTCTGACTCTGGTGACTCCATGGTGTCTCTCTGACTCCACCCTTCTTTCTCCCAGCATTCAGTCCAGTCCCCCCCACTCCCTGCCTACTTAAGTTCTGCCCTATCAACAGGCCAAGGCAGTTTCTTTATTCACTAATGGTAATTGCAGCACACAGAGGGGACTCCCACATCACCTGGAGAGATAGCTCAGCAATTATGAACACTGGCTGCTCTTCCAGGAGACCCATATGTGATTTCCAGCACAGGCACGGTGGCTTACAGCTAGATGTAACTCCAGTTTCAGGGGATCTGATGCTCTTTTCTGGCCTCTGTGAGCACCAAGCATTCACACAATGCACAGACACACATGCAGGTGAAACATGCATACATATAAAATAAAAGAAAATTTAAATATCATAACGTGGGCTTCAAACCCAATCAGAAAGTGGTTGGCTCCTCCCATTCATGTCCCCATTGTACTTTACCAGGTCAGTTATTGTTACAGCTTGCAGGATCCCGGTTGGGTAAAACTGTTGATTACTTTTCTCCCTCCGTATCAAGCATAGAACCTTCCAGCACTATGAAATCTAGCCAGTAGGGAAGAAGTTTTTGGGTGGGTACCAGTTTCATTTCTCCATGTCCTAGGACTCAGGTGTGTGTTGTCTTCAGCAATAGGTTCTTACCCTCAAATTCTTTCGATAACCAAGAGCAATGACAATGACCTAGAATGTTGTGGGAGTGTCTATGGACCATACTAACCAACAATTTGAGAAGAGGCAACTGTGTAGGTGGAAACCCTACCAATGTCCATATAGACCCCAAAAGATTGGGATGTTTGGAATCTCCAGCTGGGGGTGGGGGTGGGCGTTCCAAACTCTGCCCTCAGGGTGCCAAGGGCGGCCCCTCCCCTGGAGTTGCCTCTTTCCAGACTCCATCTCTGTGAAGCCTGCCATCAGCAGGCATTTCAAAGCTCTCTCCTCGTGGTTTCCCCTTGTGGTTTTCTCTTCTTCCCCGGGGTCCTCCCAGGAATGCTTTGCTCAGATTAAACCTGGATTTATTAATTTGGTTTGATTGGTTTATTACATCAGCAGTGGCAGCTATCTAATAACGAGGGATTCAAAGCTTATCAGTAACCTGTGCTTGCCTCTGAAATTTTTTATACCCTATGGTTGAAGAGCTTCTACAGTAGTAGATTTCATATGGCTTTTAAAAGGCCTTTAGGGTTAGTTACCTCAGCCCATGCTCTCTCCTCTCCTTGTCTTCCCATCTCCACCTCATTTAACCCTTTCTTTTTTTTCTTTTGGTTTTTTTCGAGACAGGGTTTCCCTGTAGCTTTGGAGTCTGTCCTTGAACTAGCTCTTGTAAACCAGGCTGGCCTTGAACTCACAAAGATTCACCTGTCTCTGTCTCCTGAGTGCTGGGATTAAAGGCGTGAGCCACTGCTACCCAGCTTTCGTTTAATCCTTTCTGTTCAGCTATCTTTTTTTCTTTTTTTGGTTTTTCGAGACAGGGTTTTTCTGTAACTGTTCAGCTACCTTTCGTTTCCCCTTTATACCTCCTGCATTCTGTCCACTCCCGGATGAAATCCCTTCAATGTTCCTTACTAGTTTTCTGACTTCTTTGGGCCTTCCAATTTAAACACACATATGCAAAGTTACAAACTGGCATCCACATATGAGGGAGAACATGTAGTATTTGTTTTTCTGTGTATGAATTACCTCACTCAGAATGATTATTTTCAGATCCATCCATTTACTTGAAAATTCAATAATTTCACTTTTCTTACAGTTGAATAAAATTCTATTATATATAGGTGCCACAGTTTCATTATCCATTCGTCAGCTGATAGGCATCTAGCCTGTTTCTATTCCATGGCTCTTGTGAATAGAGCAGCAATGAATATGGATGAGCAAGTGTCTCTCTAGTAGACTGGAGAGTGCTTCGGGTATGTACTGGCAGTGCTGTGGCTGGGTTGCATGGTACTCTATTGCTAACTTTTTGAGGAACCTCCGCACTGATTTCTATAGAAGCCACACCAGTTTGCACTCCCACCAACAATGAGTAATCCAAGTCAGCATTTGTTGTCATTCGTTGTTGTTGCTTTTCTTAATCTTAGTCATTCTGACCGGGATAAAATAAAATCTCAAAGTAGCTTCAATTTGAATTTCCCCAGGACTGAAAATCCCACACCTAGCTGAGGAGCCTTTGGCAATTGGTGGCTGCTAGGAAGAGAATTTGCTTTCTTCAGGGATGCAGCCTGTAAGGAGCTGCCCATACTCCAGTAGATGGTCCTACATCTATGCATATACTGGCAACACTAAATGAACTCAGTGCATTAAAAAAAAAGAATGTATAAATTTGGGAGGAAAAAGTATTGGTGATAGTGGACAGGGGAAGGATTAGAGGGGAGGGAAAGGGAGGTAGGTTTGATAAAAACACTATATGCATGTATGAAATTCTCAATAGAAAGAAGAAAAGCTTTAAAAAGTGCGTGTGCACGTGTGTGTGCACGTGTGTGTGCTAGGGGTGTAGGACAGTGGTAGAATGCTTACCTGCCATTGTTGTTGAATAATCTTTTTGTACACTGTGAAGATGTGTTACTCGGATTGGTTTAATAAAAAGCTGAATGGCCAATAGGTAGGCAGGCTTTTGGGGGCAGAGAATGCTGGGAAGAAGAAGGCAGAGATGACGTGAGAATCAGAGGAATCAGGATGTGCAGGAGAAGTAACAGCCACGAGCCATGTGGTAGGACACAGGTGAGTAGAAATGAGTTAAGTTGTAAGAACTAGTTAGAAACAAGCCTCAGCTATAGACTGAGATTTCATAATTAATAAGAAGTCTCCGTGTCATTATTTGGGAGCTGGCTGGTGGGTCAGAGAAAGACTCACTGCATATCATGTATAAGGTTCTGGGCTCAATATCTGGCACTGAAATAAACTTGATTGTCTCAAAGGATGTGATCAAGAGAATGTAAAAGCAGCCCATAGAATGGAGACAATATTTGTAAATAATGTATCTGATAAGGCTCATGTATTCATAATATACGAAGAATACTTACAGCTTAAAAATGAAAAGACCAACAGCCAGATTTGATAGAGCATTGAAATATCAGTATTTGGGAGGGAGGGAGAGGCATAGAGATTGTGTGTTCAAGGCCAGCCTGGGCTACAGAAAGGGACCATTGCTCAAAAAAACCTAAACAATTAGACCTGTTTAAAAATAACTTTCGTGGGTATCTTCTCCAAAGAATAAGAAGTTAACAAGCATGAAAATATTCACTATCACCAAATACTAGGAAAACACAAATCAAATCTAAAATGAGACTGCTGCTTTTCACAATAGGATCTCTCGTTAAAGATAAAAACAGGAAATAAGTACTGGTGAGGTTGTGAAGAAATGGATACTGTCAAATTTTGCTGATGGGAATGTAAAATGACTCCACTCGCTGTTGAAAACAACTCTGGTTGCTTTTCAAGATGCCCAGTGGATAATATGATCCAATAATCACATTTCTGGTAGACACTCCAAAGAACTGAACAAGATTTGTTTTATGTGGACCAGGAAGACAGAGATGAGGTGGGTACGGAGGTCCAAGCCTGTAATCCCAGTGCCCTGGAGGGTGAAGCTTTGGGATTATCTGTTCTAGGGGAGTCATAACCTCATAAAGAGACCCCAACACAAAACACCCAAGCCAAGCAAAAACAAAAACCTAACCAACCAACAGCCAGAAGGACACACACTAAAGGTCATCTAGATCCTGAGGTTAAAAGTGAATTTTGGTAGTATTCATTTTTTCTTACAAGTATTTTCAGAGTTTTCTGCTTTGAAAATGAAGTTCTTTCTTAGTTGGAGAAGAATAAATATTATTTCCAAGAAAACAACCTCAGGGAAAATACAAATCATGTAGTATTCCTGAATTTAGTGAGCAGCGCCAGGCTTGGCACATTTTATTTCATGGCCTTGGTGCTTTCTCTTATACTCACTGGCTGCATCTATAATAAATATACACTTGCGCATGAATTAATAAATCCCTGTGAGTTTAGAGTGCATCGATTCAACCATTATACACAGATTGTTACAAATTAATATTAATATTTTTTATAAAAGCACTATACACCATTATAAAACATAAAAACTTACTTCTATTCTCCCATATGCCAATCTCTATTAATTAATTACAAATAATGTTTTCCAGCAATGTTTGTTCATAAGCAAACATCACACACATATAGATATGCATACAGTAAATACCTAAATTATAAGGATTGTTAGTGTGTGTGTGTGTGTGAGAGAGAGAGAGAGAGATTTACATGAATATAGAGCCAGAGGTTGATAGCAGCTATCTTTCTCATCATTTTCCACCTTTTGTTTTTGAGAAAGAGTCTCTCATTGAATCTAGAGCTCACTGATTGTCTAGACTAACTACTGATCAGCAAGTCCCAGAGATCCTCCCATCTCTGCCTCCTTTTTACCCTCAGTTCTGGGGCTGTAGGTAAGTCCTGCCATGCACAGCTCTTATATAGGTACTGGGGACCCAAATTCAGACCCTCATGCTCCTGTGGCAAGTGCATGACCAACTGAGCCACTTCCCCAGCTCCTTAAATCATGCCATACCCATGGAGGAGCTCTGCCTGTTTGAGTTTTCTTTGCTGTAGAGCTGGGTTCTGTGTGTGTATGGTATGGGTTGGTGGCCTGGGATGAGTCTTTTCCCATTAATTTTGGGTTTGTGCACTTAAATGAAGAATGGAGCTGGAGGCTGAAGAGATGACTTGGTGGTTAGGAGCACTGTCCGCTTTTGCAGAGGACCTCGCTTCAATTCTCAGCACCCATGTACGTGGTGGCTCAGAGTCACCCATAATTCCATCAACATCCAGCCTTCTTGAGTATTGCACACTCGAATGGTGCACAGACACACATGTATGCAAAACACTCCCATATACACAAAAATTTTAAAAAGAAAGAAGGGGAGAAAAAGGAGGGAGATAAAAGACTCACAGCTTAAGGTAAATGTGTTCGACCACCCTTAAGCATGCTTGGCCAGCCAGTTCTGGAAGGAGGGCCTCCTGATGGGAGAAAAAGCCCCCNCGAGCCTTTGTCTCAGCTTGGAAGGAGTGGAAGAAGCAGGACGTTTGCGATCTTTATTGTTTGTCCGTGGTCCCTCTCCCTGTCTGTCTGCCTGTCAAGGCTCTGTCTAGCGCTTGGTCTCTTAGTACAATTCACATTGCTCTAAAATGTGTTATTTAATAATACACTTTAGAGCCCACCACATTATTGAATATGAATCTGTATTATTTCTTTCAATAGTGTCAGTCTTATAGAGTATGTCATGATCTAGTTAACTAGTCTCCTATTGATAGATACTTTGGATACTTTCAAGACTTGAAGGGGCATGTGTTCAAACAATGCAGCTCTCTCCCTGTTCATGAGTCTCCGCATGCTCAACCTAGCACGTCATAGATGCACATGTTGTCCTAAAGGACGGAATGATAAAGTGTGATGACAGGTTGATCAAAAGCTTGATTTTGTCACCTCAACCAAGAATTGAATCAAGCATTGATTTATACTAACTAAATATACAAAACTCGGAGTTGTAAACTAAAATATGATTTTTATATTAATTATAAGCCCCTTCGTTCTAGTAGTAGGTGGTGCCTGCTTATTTGGAAATGGAGAGTCATTGTTGATGTCACCTCTTTTTTGTTACCAATTATCCCCATAAGTAAAAGTTTCCCCAATAATCAAATATTTTTAAATTAGGAGGTTATATACTAAAATGACTTTTTTTTTTTAAAGCTATGATGGATTAAGTCACCCTTTTTCCCTGAACTGCCTACCTGCCACTGGGCTGTACCTCACATCCCCCACTAGGTACATTTTTTCTTGGACAGTGCTGTGGGCAGGTTGACAGAGCCTTACTTTCAGCTCTATTTTTTCAAAACAGCGCTATGCTGCCTGGCTCTTGTTATTTGTATAATTCTGTTTTTCGTTTGTTGGTTTTGTATTTGTCATGGGCTCCAGCTCCCTTTAGAACTGAGAGTATGCTCTGTCCCTAGGACAGTTCCTCTGAAAGAAATCCAGGGTAGTGCTGGTCCTAGGCTGTTCTTACTGCTGGTTCTCCCAGCTCCTGAAGGTGAAGAAGGAGGGGCGGTCTGGAGCATTAAGTTCTTCCCTTTCTTCTTTTAACAGGTTCTCCAGCCACTTTGTCTGCAGTGGAGAAAGCAGCCATCTGGACCCTCAGCCTTCCAGGCAGCAAGGAGTGACTGTGTTCTTCGAGGTTAAAGCTGTAAATATTAAGCACCAATTTTAAGGCAGTAAATGCCATCCAACCAGGCTGCTTTTAAAACTACACACAGCCCTGGCAAATATCATTGCTGTTCTCACACTGGTATCTTTTACTTACTCTATACTTTGACAGAGAAAGAATGGAACAAGCTTCATTTTGATTCATGAATGTTGTTTTTATTCTAAATGGCCCATGTGAGGGGAATGCAATTGGACGCAAGATATATGCAAATTCACTTGCATACTCAGAGAAGGTAAATGAGGCTTAGTTCTTAAGATTCCTTGATCAGGCTCCCTGGGTGAGAAGGCTAAGGAAAGAGGTGTCTGTAGCTGAATTACAGAGAACGTCACATTTGAGAAGGGAGAGGAAAGGGTTTGGCTGCCATACAGCTCCCAGCATCCCAGAACCTGCATATGAAAGTGAGCACTGCTGCCAAGCAAGTGACGGCGCTCAGTGAAAGAGCAGCCTTCACTGGTACAAGGGCGCCCAGGGCACAGTGTGTACACAGCAGGATAAAACGGAACCTCCAACTTTTCTGCTGGAGGTCTTGACCCCATTCCCCCATCTTTAAACCACCGATTACCTCCTTTTTCTCTGTTCTCCTAGCCAGACCAGGACTAGAGTGAAATGGGGAAGGCACGGAATTTAAAGAGAGTCACAATCAACTTTAGTCACAGAAATACATGCTTGTGTGCAGCTTTTTTTTTTAATTCACCAATAGTGTAAAACAACACAAAAAACAATATCTGAAATAAAGGGTCTATCTTGCGCTTGTATAACCCTGTCTCTGCAGCTTCATTGTAAGACTGACTCTGGTTCCAAATTACAGAGAGCAGCTCGGTATCTGTGGTTTGCCAACTGACTCATTAAGCTGTTGCACTAAACTATTATTTATATCATTTACAGAGGTTTTTTAAAAATCTTCCTTTAATTTGATCCCTAAAGTGAGTGCTTTCCTCCTTCACTCATTCAGCTTTTTTTATTATAACAATCTTTTTTAGGGGCTAGAGAAGAGCACTTGCTGCTCAATTCCAAGACTGGAGTTCAGATCCCAACACCCACAGCAGAGGTGCATCCAAAGGCTGTAACTCCAGCTCCAAAAGAGCCAACGCCCTCTTCTGGGCTCCAGGAGCACCTGAATAAATTCTCACAGATATTAGACAGGGTTCTCTAGAGGAACAGAGCTTTTAGAATGGATAGCTCTCTCTCTCTTTCTCTCCATATATGTGTGTATGTATATATATATAAATATATATGTATGTTTATATATATACACATACATATATATAAGGGAGGGACTTATTAGAATGGCCTACAGATTGTGGTTCAGCTAGTTTTTAAAAAAAGGCTGTCCACCTATAGAAGGCCCAAGAATTCAGCAGTTGTTCAGAACACAAGGCTGATGTCTCAGCTGGTCTTCAGTATTCTGAAGATGCAGGCGCTAATGCCAGGGAAGGAATGGACTTAAAAGTGAGAGCCAGAGCAAGTAGGCTAAGGGCAAAGCTTCCTTCTTCCATGTCCTTTAAGTAGGCTGCCGCCAGAAGGTGTGGCCCATATTAAAGTGGACCTGCCCACCTTAAAAGATTGGGATCAAAGGTGTATTTTCCCACCTCAAATCCAGATTAAAAGTGGGTCTTCCCACTTCAAAGGATTTAATTAAGAAAATAAAATTCTAGAGATATGCCCAGTCTTTTGGGTTTTAGTTAATTCTGGATGTAATCAAGTTGACAACAAGAACAGCCATCCTAAGTCCACCCCTTGGCAACTTGACACACGTCATAGCTCCTTATGTCATGCTTAATTTCCAAATGGAAACAGTAACCAGGTCATAAATATACCTAAAATGATGTAACTATTTCTCATACAACCCTGAATGTATACTAAATTTAGGATAGGTGGCAATATCTCTTGAGGAACATTCTTTCAATATCTCTAACTTAAATATAACCGCTGATATTCTCTTAATTGATATTACATTACGTGATAAATAAGTCAAGGACAGGAAACACAAATATCTGTACAAACACATTCTTCACAAAATAGAAGAGAAAAACTCATGTCAGTTATAATCCTCATGTCTGCAACTAGTCACGTGACCTTAGCCGGTATTCATAACTACCTTCCTCTACTACCCATTCTGTAATTCCTCTACCCACAGCAAGCAGCACTTCAGCAGGCCTTGACCCTTTTCCTGGAGGAGCAAGCCTTACCTTCCTTCCTGAAGGGTCTGTGCACTTTGTCATCCTGCCTGGATCAGATTGTTGTAGTTTCCATTGACTTTAATCACAGGACACAGTAGCACTAAGAGTTGCCCTAAAGGATCTCCTGCACTCCAGACACAATCTCTCTTCCCTCCACTGTGGAGGAGCAATCCAATTTCCCCTGGCAATCTAGGTGAATCACCCTTGTA
>LOJH01052009.1:0-12420 GCA_001685095.1 Ellobius talpinus
TATTTCCATCCATTTGCATGCAAAATTCAAGATGTCGTTTTTTACCACTGAGTAATGCATAAGTCATACATAGGTGCACTCAAATACACAGAGGCATAAAATGAGAAACAGGATTTTTCTTAAAAAAAAACAAAAAAACAAGAGTTCACTTAGAGGATATAGTTTTGCTTATTAAGCATTTATTCAAAAATGATTGTGGCCAGATTCATCCTCCTTCTTGTTCCCAAATATATTGAAAATACATTTGAATAGAAACTGTTCAAGTTTGATGGTTGATAATGAAAAGAGAAACATCTCCCACTGTTCAGAGTAGAGGACGTTTGCAGACTGATATGTGTACGGGCATGTAGACTTAGTATGTGAAGGTTAAGTTCTCAGGCCTCCAAGTGCACTAGAAAAGAAGTGTGTGCATAGCCCAAGTCAAGTGGAGTGCTAGGTTGCTGAACTCTTCTTTGTGTGTACCTGTCTCAGACTCAAGAAGTTCCTAACTTCTTACAGAGCCCACTAAAAACCCAACTGGACTACAAGCTCAGCAGGGGTAAATCTTACCTAGGAATAAACAGCAAATCCTTTGTGTGTATGTGTGTACACACACACACATATATATATGTTTGAGTGTTTGTACATATCTTGTGTGCATACAGGAACATGTGCACATTTGTATATATGTGTGTATAGGCCAGTTACTGATATTGTGTGTCTTCCTCAATTGCTCTCCAGCTTAAATTTTGAGACATGGTCTCTCCTTGAACGTGAAGCTAACGTGTTTGATCAGCAAATCCATGGGATTCTCTTATCTCTGCCTCCTTAGTGTTGGGATTATAGGCATGCACTGCCATATCCAGGTTTTCTGCATGAGTTTTGGGGTATCAAACACAGGTCCCCATGCTTGCATAGCAAGCACTTTACCAACAGCTGTCTTTCTAGCCTACAACCTTATTTTTGAACAGTATTCCCTCCTCTCCTCTACCAAATGTATAACACTTCCTTAAAGACACTCATCCCGACTCCTTACTCCATCCTGAGTTCCCTTAGCACCTGAGCTAATGCGTTTGTAGAACAGTTTATTAAAAAACTCAATTATTTCTTTGAAGAAAGGATCCGTCTTGTTGACTTGGAAACTTCAAGTAGAAACTTAACAATGGCTTAGTTAACATTTCCTAAATGAATAAATTGAGGGATGGATAGTTGAATGGGGGATTCATGGATAAATGGGTAGATGGATAGATGGATGGATGGATGTGTGGGTGAAGGGTAGATGCATGGGTGAATGGCTGAATGAGTAAATGGTTGAATGAGAGAATAGATAGATGAGTGGATGGATTCATTATGGGTGAATGGATGGGTACAAAGAGAAGTGTGAAGGTTTCGGGATTAACAGAATGCCTTACTCTTGACATTTTGGGTTGTTTCTTTGTTTTCTAGAAATAGATGAATTATGGGCCTATAATCTTGTTCTAAGATTTCAGCAATTGCTTTTACTTAAATGCTGAATTTTACATAAGTTTATTTTGAATAAGTAAAGATTTATGTATCTATCATGCATAGCATGCCATTTTAAAATATTTTTGGATATGAAAAGTTTCCAGGAGGCACCCAACTTTCTGTAGGGTTCTCTGAGACTGCAGCTCAGCCACAAGTCCAGGAGTTGTGGACCTTATTCAGATTTTAATTTCTTCCCAACCAAAAGGCTCCCGGGGATACTGACAAAAAGTCCCCAGGCTGAGGAGGTATTTCATTTCTCACCCTGAAAACTGAAAGTTGTTCTGTTTTTTAGTTGCTATGTTGGGAAATTTTTAAGACTTATCCAGACCTCACCCTTGCCAAAGCCGGCCTTACAGAAATGTTACAAGGTCTATTGTCTTTGGTAAAAGGTGAGATCCTGAAAGCAGCACATCATACTCCAGGGACAGCAGGTGGCTATGCCGTGTTCTCTCCACATAGTGCTGCTTTCTCTTGAACTGCATTGATAAATCTGGTGTTTTCTCATTGGCACACATTCTCCTGTCAGCTGTGCTTTTCCCAGGGAGTCACATTTTTCTTCTATGAGCACAGCATTCTTTCAAACATCTTCTATTGGTGAGTCACAGGGACCCACCACAGTGAGGGAGAAAAGTCCATCCCTACACCTGGGCATGCGATGACTCAGTGGACCCAGGGCACATTCCAACAAAAGGCACTTCTGTGTTTCATCATGGGCAACTTTCCACCACCTCCACCCAGAAAAAGTGAAATGCACTTTGGGCTTTTCCCATTTATTCATACCTGCTATCTCTTTCCCAAAATGATGGCCACACAACATTTTCTCACTTCAAGTAGAGTGCATTGTTAATTGTTTAGACTTAAGAGAAGGCTGCATGCAAGCAAGAAGATGGCATGTATACAAAAAAGTAAGTGAGGAAGGCAATGAACAGTTTCTTGGAGGCTTTGGGAATCAGTTACATTATCCTGTTGCCTCCATCAGTCTTTCCAGTTAATTTAGAAATAATCAAGCCTTAACTATGTCTCTACTTTAATTTCTTAGCACATTTTTTGGTACTAGGCAGTATGATGTCCTCAGGAAAACTGCACACTGATTAAGTACCATAAAGTACTCTCTAACATGATCTCATAGCACTCTCTCCTTTCTCTTTATTGCAGTCCACACCCTCAGTTACTGTAGTTCTTATTTATCTTTCAATGACTGCCTCCAACTAAACAAGAAAGCCATGTCTGGTTACCTGGAGTCTTGAATGGTGCTCCGTAATCATAGACTTTCCATAAACAAAGGATTAATGCATGAAACCAATTATCAGCTGGCATCAGCTTACCTGGAAACATGCCCCAAAGGGCTTCTTTTAAACCCCTTCTGTTATTTCATCCACACCGTGATTGAAGGCCTACAGAGCTCCTCAGACTTCTGGTGAAAGTTTCCCTAGTTTCTTAGGTTTATATCTGTACTTTGCTCATTCCCCTGCCCCCACCCCACTACAAACTGCCTAATGGCTAATACAAGAAGGCACTGTGGGCTCAACTGTGGTCTACTTCACCCTTAAGCTATCCTGCTCCTCCTCTTCACACTGTTGCTCGTCGCCTACCTGAACTCATCTCTCATTGTTTCTTAATCGGATTTCTCAAACCCTTTATCTCTGATCTGTGGGTTCATAGTTGGGTATCAGCAAAATTTTCTATAATTGTGTCATTTTTCTCCATAACCCAGGAAGGAATTATAGAAACAGTAGAAAAGGCAGTCTTAAACTTCAATTTTCTGGGGGGGGGAAATCAAAACAAAACTAGGCATTCTCCAGATTTCCAGTCATTAGTTGGACCAAAGGCTCATCCAAGAGGAATGAAGTTGAGACCCAGGAAGGACAGCAGAGGAAAAGGATTATGTGACATGACATCAGACCTCAGATACATGTGGTGGAGTTCCTTCTAAGAAATTTGGCAAGCTTAAGTCCTGACCACACTGGTCTCAGCACGAAACCTGCAGGTCCTAGAGTAATCGCTAGCAGCTAAAGAACAGGATGCCAAGTGCACTGATCTGCAAACACTTTTCACGTGTTTAGTCCCTAAAAGGGCTAAGATGTTGTACATCTCACATCTTTAAGCCTAATGTTTTTCCCACAAATTTAGATAGATATTGAAAGATATATTATTTCAGCATATTGTACACATTATTATCAAACTTTAAATCACTAAAAATACATCAGATGAAATAAAATATAACAATTTGTCACTCTTTCATATTGAAATAAGTGAACACATCTATTTGAAATTTTTATTACATACCTTTGAATTAATATCCTTACTGCCACATAATTTATCCTAAAATAGCTACTTTGCCCTAGAAGTCTTACCTTAATTACCTTATAATATTCTTTATAACAAATATACTTCTCTCTATATATTTAAATTTCAACATTTGAAACTTTATATTGAATTGCTATAATAATTAGTAAACAATTGATTAAATATGTATATAAAATTTGTGGGATGTAATATAAGTGGATAAAATGTTACACTGGACTGTTTTCCTTTCTAATATTTACTGTAGGTATCCATGAATGAATCTGTCTCATTGCTAAAATATGACAAACTTGAGCATTCAATTTCATTCCCATTTTCAATTTTTAGGCACAGCAATTTTGCAGGCAGTCTGTGCTCACATAATCAAGCAGTTAGGTGTGGGAACAGAATTCCACACAGTCCAATGATAATGCTCCTTAGGTATGAAATGCCAATGCTTACCTCAGAAGATTGAGTAAGGAAAGTTTGCTTAATGATCTGCCAACCGAAAAACTGATTAAATCCTAGTCTATCTCTTCCAAAACCAAGGAAGCTGCCTGGCTCATGATCTCCAAAACGCTTGTTAAGAGTTCTTTGTTTCTGGGTACCAACTGCCAAGTTTTAAATGTTGCCTTTTTCCTTACCTGTCATGTTTTTAAACTCTGAAGCATCTTTAGGACAGGGGGGTGCTGCAGGACCAGGCTGGTCAGAAATTCTGTCTAAAAATAGCGCTCAACATGAGGCTTGAACCCATGACCCTGAGTTCTATGCTCTTGTACACTATAAAGATTTGTCACTCCTATTGGTTTAATAAAATGCAGATTGGCCAGTAGCCAGGCAGGAAGTGTAGGTGGAGTGACCAGACTAGGAGAATTCTGGGAAGAAAAAAGGCAGAGATTCAGTCACCAGCTAGATGCAGAGGAAGCAAGATGCCTTACTGAGAAAAGGTACCAAGCCATGTGGCTAAACATAGATATGAATTATGGGTTAATTTAAGTTGTAAGAGCTAGTTAATAATAAGACTGAACTAATAAGCCAAACAGTTTATAATCAATATAAGCCTGTGTGTTTCTTTGGGACTGAATAGCTGCAAGACCAGGCAGAACAGAAACTTCCATCTACAGAGAAGGGTATACTTTTTTTTGCAAAATGAAAGATAACTTATACTTTACTGTAAGCATCATCTTGGGCACTTTATACATGGAAACTCAGTCCCTTAGACCCTTCTATCAGCCCAGTGTGGTGGTGCACATCTCTAATCCCAGAACTAGGAAGGATGACCCCAGGAAGACAGCAAGTTCAAGTCCTGTCTAGGCTACACAGCCAGTTTGAGGGCAGCCTGGTTACATAGTGTGATTGTGTCTGTATATCTCTCAGAAGTCCCTATACACCACTGGTATGTGTAAAATCTGGGGAAAACCACTAGATTAGTGTCATGGCTTTTGTTATCTTGGATGCCTTTTTCTTAAGTGGTGACCATGGGTCTCATTAATAAGACCTAAAGCACTCCAAAATTGTTTTCTGAATTCTAAATTATTATCAAGACAGTCATTCTTAGAGTTTTGCCATCACTCATCTGAATAATACATTTGAAATACTTTATTGGTAGTAATGATGAGAAATAATAATTGACCTAGCATTTGTGTATATATTATGTCCAAGTTACTTTACAAAAACTTTCCATGAAGCCTCTACTACTAACAACACTATAAAGTACATATTATTCCTGTTCTACTGATTATTAAATAAAGCCACAAATTATCATTTGTGTATGGTTTCATTGGTAAGTGGTGGAACTCAGCTTCATACCTGGAGAATTTGAGTGGGACAGTGGAGCTTAACCCCCACTTACCATCGCCTAATGGGCTATCACTATCGTTCTTAGCTTAACATTGCTAGATTTCCTTCATTGGGTTTTCCAGATATATTTTGAAGCCCTGGGGAGCAGCAGCATGAAACAATTGGGTTTTGTTGGAGGGGTGATAGCCATGCCTTAGGGTGAAAGTCTGAGACGGATGCTGCCGCAGTGACTGTGGACAAAGGAAAAGGCAAAGTGTGGGTGAAGCATTCTAGTCGTAGGAAGAGAGCCTAAGGACTCAGAAATGAGGGCAGAAAATGAATAGAACCTTATCACTATGACTGTCTGCCGGGTCCCTTCCGGAACCTGGTGAGTAAAGGAGAGAATTAACCCTTATGTTCTAGTGATGCTGCGTGTCCTGTGCACATAGGCATGTGTAGGAGATTTAGGGAGTCTTTACATCAGTCTCGATATTATTGTGCACATACGCACTGACTGTATCACGTGATGCAGACACAGCCAAGGTTAATGTCTTAGATCAGAAAGGCTGATAATTGTGGTGTGTTCCTGACTCAGGAATGTTTCAGCTTCAGGCCAGTTTTCCACTTCACTTGCCAGAGTCAAATGTAAAGTCGAGCAAAAAGGGCTTAGACTAGTTACATCATCCCAAGATGAATACTGATAAGCTCAAACCTACCTGAATGTCTTTGAAGGTCAAGGTGTTGGTGCCTGTCAGAACAAGTGAAGGAAATTCCCAAAGTTTTGACAAAGTTAAATGTGTTCAACTGGGACTGAAATTCTGGAGTTTGTGTGTCCTGCTTCATGGGGTTAAAGCATATATGTTGTTTAGAAGGAAGGGAGGGTGGAACTCAGCACTTAGACATGGGAGCTGTGAGCTCAATTCTGGGAAGAAACAAGCTGTGGAAGTCACTCTTGGGGTTGTTTGTGTTAATCTCTGGGTACCTCTTTCTGAGAACCAGAATATTATAAAAGAATTTGAAAAAAAAAGCCAAAGACCTAAAGTAATGCTCAATTTTGAATTCAACCCACTGGAAAAATCCTAAAATGGACTAGATTAATCCCACTCCCCCATTGTAAAGTATACCCCCATATAAAATTTGGCACAGGACTTAGGATAACACTGACATGAAAGAATCTTGGTATGTGGTTTTTACTTCTATATATGAGTCAGTTGCAGTAAGGCTGTGAAAACACAAATCACTCTGGGCACAGTACCAACATCAAAAGAATAGTAGCTACATGGCAGCATGAATAACTCAGTGGTTGGCAGGCAAAAGTTCTAGAGAGTCAGGCTTCAGTGCATTATTGGAAAGAATCAGCTAGTAATTCAAAGTTTTCAAATGTGACATGGACTATCTTATGAGATAATGGGATGGAAATGGGCAAGGAAAAGTCATTAAGGATGTTATAGGGGGTGGTGCCACTTTAATGGAAGTTTGGGCTAGATATCAAATTAGGTCATCTTATCTCTCATGCCACTTAACTCTAGCACAAATTTTTAAGATCAAAAAATTCACTTGGAAATTTCTTTTGTTTTCTTCATTAATTTTATAAATATATAAACTTGTGAGGTAAGTAAATTTACCTACTTTTAAGTTACAATTATTTATTAGAAAACATGGGTGGGTGGTGGTGGCGCGCGCCTTTAATCCCAGCACTCAGGAGGCAGAGGGAGGCAGATCTCTGTGAGTTAGAGGCCATCCTTGCCTACAAAAGCTAGTCCCTGGACAGGCCCCAAAGCTGCAGAGAAACTCAGTCTCAAAAAGAAGGAAGGAAGGAAGGAAGGGAGGGAGGGAGGGAGGAAGGAAGGAAGGAAGGAAGAAAGAAAGAAAGAAAGAAGGAAAGAAAGAAAGAAGACAAAAAAATCAAAAACAGAAAACATGACTGTAGTTTGAAAATACCTTTCCATGATTTTTTTTTTGAAAAAGGGGTCAGAATATGAATCACCATGCTGTATTTCAGGTTCTAGGCATTTCATTGAAGACAAAAGGAGAGAATGACTTGATTCAAGGAGATCATATCTAATTATTGAATAGTTGTAGGGTCTTCTTGCCCCAAGGAAAGAGTGTAACCAAGTGAATTTTCTATTATTAATATTTTTGTTAGCATATAAAATAATGGGTTTCAACCTAACACTTTCATACATACATCATTAAATTTCTCCCATAGTCATCCCTCATATCCTTCTCCTGCCCACCCACTCTTCCCCATCTTTCCATCAAACATTCTTTCCCCAGCTTCAATGTCATATACATATATTCAAATTTAGATCAGAGAGGAGTTTGTGATGCTTTTCTTCCCTAATTCCCTCTCTTTTTCCTCTTTCCTTTCTTTTTGGTCCCCTTTCTCTCTCCAAATATCCCCTCCTTCTCCTACTTTCATCACACACACACACTCTCATGCACACACACACTCATGTGCACACACACATTGTCAGTAGTGGGGTCAAACCAAGGACATTGCATGTGCTTTTCCTCAGTCTCAGTCCCACAGACTTTTTTTCTTAAGATTTTGAGACTAGGTTTTGTCGAGATGTTCAGACAGAAAATGATAGTAGAAAATGCAGTAGAAAGTCATTCACAATTATGGACCCTTGAGTAAGACATTCACGGTTCTGGACCCTTGAGTAAGTCATTCACGGTTCTGTACCCTTGAGTAAGTCATTCACGGTTCTGGGGTCTTGAGTAAGCCATTCACAGTTAGGGAGTCTTGAGTAAGCCCATTGGCTTCTTATGCTGCTTGTGGTTGGAGATATTTGAATTAAAGGTGGTGTAGTGATACTTTGTTTGTGATCTAACAAATAAAACTTGCCTGAAAGATCAGAGAAGGAGAACAGCCAGCCACTAGTTCTTACCTCTACCTGAGACCAAAAGGGCGATTCTGTCTCTATGAATCCTCAGACTGAATGGATGCTCTACTTGAAACCCCAGGCTGAATGCTCTCTCCAGAAAACCTCAGACTAAATCTGAGCTTCTGTCTCCTTCTGCCTTATATTCCTTCCTTGTTCTGCCCTATAGCAGTACCAGACACTCTCTCCACCCCCTTTATAGAGTTCTTGTATGATCTGATTAACTGTAAGCTTCACAGTACATGGTATATATTGCTATCTTGCAAAGACCCAATTAATGCAGGGGCTCTCTAGCTGTATGCAGCCTGCATTAGAAGCACGTAAAAGATTGTTGAAAGACAGATTCCTGGGTCCCATTTCAGCTTCCTATTCAGTAGATGAATCACAAGGATCTCTGTTTCAATACAAGTGATGATGGTGTCACAACCCAGGGAAACATGCTTTGAGGATTACTGACCTACATAAAAAAATAGAGTGACAAGTGAAAATTGGAAAGGAGGCAGCAGTGATGGAAGCGCAGCTCTGTTTGCTACAGTTGTGCAATCGCTGTACAAAGATAAAATCAAGTTGACTTGAGATTCAAAAGTATTCCAGATGAAGAAATGTTAAAATATTAAATTCCAGCTAGAAAAATGCATTCCCAGGGAGACAAATTCCACTCTGACGGGGGGTGGGGACAGTGCTAGGAGCTTAGGATTCTGGGATAATCACATGAATTCCAGTCTCATGACTTTACTTTTAGATGTTGGCAATATAGTTCTCTACTATGGCCCAACAGTTTTCACATTTGACCCTTTATTAAAAACAATAACCTATGATTTTTAAAAATAACTGATCCATGTGACCCGTGCCAAGATCAAGGGTGTGGTCTGTGCACCAGGATATTTGACTGCTTTCCAGGTCTGTGTGCATAGCTGAGATTGTAGCCTCTAACTCGTTTGGTTTACAATTTCTTTACCCCGAAACCAAGTCCAAGTTTCAAAAGTGGAGTGGTGAGCTGAGTGGAAGGGATAAAGGTTAACTTCTTAGGGTTTCTACTTGTATAAATTAACCTAAAAACATCAAAAAGAAAAGAAAAGAAAAAAGAAAAGAAAAGGAAAGGAAAGGAAAAGAGCATGTGACAGTGGTCAACCAAACTGACTCTTGGGCAGCAGTTCTACAAAGCAAGGTATTTTCAGATATTTGGGGATGTGATTAGCATAAAAGAACCAGATTTTTGTAGTATGAAGGAATTGCATTTTTTTAAGTCATTAGGTCTTAGTCCTACGTAGCTCATTTAAACAGATACAACAACAAGCGAAGTTCTGTGTATTTAGAAGCCTGGTTTTAAGGACGGCTCTCACCTTCCTTAAACAGAGATGTAAAGGCTTGGCCCATGCACTTCAGTTTTGTTTCGCCTGTGACATCACTTTTTCCAGCCACTTATTTGGAACGTTTATATTTTGTGAGCCTGTACTTGCCAGATCTCAGGCTGCCTGGAAAACAAAAGGTAAGGATAGAAGGGGAATTGACATCACCTGGCAGCCTTCGTCGACTCCGACTCTGGGTACATAGTAGAAATAGAACAGAGGATGCAGGTGAATCACAGTCATGCTAAGACATGTTGGCAAGAAGGATTTCCTGCTCGACTCTGGAGGAAGCAGATGAGAATTTTATTTTCCTGTATCTCCTGCTTATTTGTGTTGCAAACAATTCTCTAGACAATTAATCTTCGGACTATTTGTCAGAATTCTCTTGGTCTGTTCTTCCAAGTACAGAAGGTGGAATACAGGTTCTTAAATGAGTCTGTGTCTTAACGAATGAATTTGATACAAGAAACTTCATATCAAAGTGAAGAAAACTACCAGGCCTCTCCCAGGGAGAACACGGTATAGAAAAGACTGCTTGAGGCACCAGAGCTCTGGCAAGTTTTCTGGAGAAAAAACAACATAGGTGCCCAGGAGGCAACGTGGCAGCTTCCGTGATCAGGGAAACATTAATTGGATCATAGCCATCATCACTGAGGGAGCAAATGGTCCACATAGATACTTGCTCAATCTCTAGAAACAGGGATCTAACATCAATGTGCCTCTGAACCTCCTAGATACCACTGTTAGGACAAACACACTGCTCTAGTGCACATCACCAAAACCTACATTTTCAAGACTTTCTCCCCAGTAATTCATTTTCATTGCAGTGTATATTAGCTGTACAAAACAATGGGTGTTTGTTATGACATTTTCACACAAATAATGTACTTTGATAATATTCACTCTCATTAATGTCTCTCATCCCCTTCCTACTTCACATTGGTCTCATCCTCTTTTCAAATAGCTCTACTTCTAATTTCACATTTTTATTAAATAGAATCTGAATATGAGAGAAAATATGTAGTATTTATCTTTCCAAATACAACTTGTTTTACTTAAAATATTGTATCTGTCACTACTGTTTTTCTGCAATGGTAATTTCAATCTTCTTTGCAGAAGAATAATCTGTCGTTGTGCCTTTAAACTTTTCATTCTCTACTATCCATCCATGACATAGAGGCTGATTCCATAATTTGTCTGTCAAGAATAGTGTCACAATAAATATAAATGTGTGAAATTTCTCTTGTATGCTGCCTTGCATTCTTTGAGATACATACCCCAAAGTTATATAATTCAGTCATAGGGTAATTCTAATTTTAGCCTTTTGAGGAACTCCATTGTTGATTTATACCATGTTAAACCCTACATTAATTTATACTCCCACAATAGAGGTTCAGTGTTACTCTGTTTCTTCACCTCTCTTATCCATGCAAGTGTTTCATGTTCCTTTTCTTCATAATGTCCATTCTAACTACGGTGAGACAGACCCTCAGTGCAGTGTTGGCTTTGCATTTTTCTAATAGGTAAAGATATTTTTCTAATAGGTAAAGCAAATTCTTTGGGTTTTTTTGTCATTCTTGCTTCTTTCAAGAACTGTTTGTTCAATTTGTCAATTAGAATGTTTCTTCTTTTAATGTTTATTAGTGTAGTAGTAAGTTGGTAAAATAGTGTTATTAGTTTACCTGAATCATTATCCCCTGTGAGAAGAATAACTGGTAAAGTTTCTTCTGTTCTCTAAACTGTCTCTTCATGTGACTGCTGCCTTTATGTGCAGATGCTTTTTATTTTTTATGTTTTTGTTTTTACTGAGCTATATATTTTCCTCCACTCCCTCCCTTTCTTTCTCTTCCATGATCCCTATGCTCCCAATTTACTCAGGAGATCATATCTTTTTCTACTTCCCCATTAGATCATGATGTAGATTAGATCCATGTATGTCTCTCTTAGAGTCCTCTTTGTTATCTAGGTTCTCTGGGATTGTGAACTGTAGGCTGGTTTTTCTTTGCTTTATGTCTAAATGCTACTTATGAGTGAGTACATATTATATTTTTCTTTCTGAGTCTGGATTACCTTGCTTAATATGATGTTTTCTAGATCCATCCATTTTCCTGCAAATTTCAAGACATTATTATTTTTTTCCATTGTGTAAATGTACCACATTTTTCTTATCCATGTCAAGGGGCATTTAGGTTGTTTTCAGGTTCTGACTATTACAAATAATGCTGCTATGAACATAGTTGNNAGGTTGTTTTCAGGTTCTGACTATTACAAATAATGCTGCTATGAACATAGTTGATCACATTTCTTTATGCTACAATTGAGCATCCTTTGGGTATATATCCCAAAGTGGTATTGCTAGATCTTAAGGTAGGTTACTTCCTAATTTTCTGAGAAATCACCATACTGACTTCCAAAGGAGCTGTACAAGTTTGCACTCCCACTAGCAATGGTGAGCATTTCCTTAAGTGTTTTTCAGCCATTTTAGATTCATCTGTTGCGAGTTCTCTGTTTAGGTCTGTACTCCATTTTCTTAAATTGGATTATTTGCTTTTTGATGACCAGTTTCTTGAGTTCTTTGTATGTTTTGGAGATCAACCCTCTGTCTGATGTGGGGTTGGTGAAGATCTTTTCCCATT
>LOJH01052010.1:2059-14479 GCA_001685095.1 Ellobius talpinus
ACTTCTTTCATCTATGACTATCTATACTTCTTTTCTAACTGTCTATACTCTTTTTTCTCTCTCTCTCCCAAGTCTATCTACATGTTTCTAAGTGGCGTGGCTAGGGCTAAGGCTGCTTTGCCTTTTGGCCCTACGCCATCCAACGTGTTGGAGGTACATTCACAGTCAGCTCTGAGATCCATGTTCACCACACCACCTCCATGGATGCAATGGGTCTATGTTGCCATTAAGCAAGCAACTTGTAGCACTCTGCTAGCAAAACCCATTTAAGTGCTCTATAAAAGGACCAGCATGAACCAGGAAGCCTCTCTTAAAGGAGCCATGCAGTTTTTGCTGCTAGCACTGAGTCAGAAAGTCTTCTCTTAGAGGAATTGTACCTCTGCTTGTCCCTAGCAAACAGAATCCACCCAAGAAAATGCTGCTACTAAGAAGCCATGCTTAACTCTATTCTTTTGTATCTAGAATTCCTTCCCAAGCTCTCTCAGGTTTTATGAGAATGTAGTTGACCCATGTGGGCACCATTTGTTAACAGACTGCTATTTCATTTCCCAGCTGCCCCAACTGGAATAATCACACAGAAACTATATTAATTACAACACTGTTCAACCAATTAGCTTAGGAATCTTTCTAACTAGCTCTTTCAACTTAAATTTTCCCATTTCTATTAATCTGTGTATTGTCATGAGTCTGTGGCTTACCAGAAAGGTTCAGTGTGTCTTCCTCCTTTGGCAGCTACATGGTGTCTCTTTGACTCTGCGTACTCTCTCTATATATATTCTTCCAGACTTACTACATTCTGCCTTGCCATACACTGAGGCAGCTTCTTTATTAACAAATGATAATAAAACATATCCATAGCATACAGAGGAGAATCCCACATCAAGTATTTGTCTGTTCTCTCTGAACTTCTCTTTGTAAACTTTATTTGTCATCTGCTTTGTAAAGATGAGCAATAGAAGAAGAAAGTAATCACTCTTTTGCTCCATGGTGTGGGCAGTACTTATTTTTGTCCTAGACTTGGAGAGGTTTTCTGTTCATCACTGGTTTGAACTGGTTCCATGGAGTAAGGTTCATCCTTAAACTTGTGGTACATGAGAAGGCACTCAATCTGCATTCTATATGAGTCCCTGTGGAAAGATGTGTCTTATGGACTATTCATGTTAATCTTGAAGGTGTTAATTTGGAACCACTCTGATTTATGTTTCTGCTAATTAGTGACTGGAGTAATTTGCCTACAGAATAAGTAAGTTAAGTAAGTTACCATTGGAAGGTTGGTTGATCAAAGGTAACAGGTCAATTTTAGTCCTAGTAAAGGTTTGCTTGCATCCTTTAACAAACACGCAACCCAACTGGTGACAAGAGTTGCTTCTATGTTCACTACTCTGCTTTGGAGACTAGAAACTGATAAATGACTCCAGCTGCATAACTGAAGACATTCATCTTTCCTTTTTGGTATGAAGGTCTCTGTCATTTGGCTTCCCTTCCAGTTATTATCATTTGTTAGCTTTTTAATTTGATGTTTTATACAAGGATTAGTAATAAAAACTTAGTTATTTGTAAATTAGTGGTTATAAAATTGTTTTCTATAATATTTTCATAAAATTTCTGTCACAGTCACTTCCTTTGTATAAAAACTAGGTAAATATCTTAGAGAAATAAAAGCATAACTCATCAACTACAAGATAGAATTTCCTTTATTATCATGTAAGATTTTTGAAGAATAATTAGAAAATAATTTAATAATTTAATATATAAATCATAAATGTATCAAATACATTTATACATTAAATATCCCATTAAAATATGATGTTCCATATGTCTGTTGAGACATAATATGTGAAAGACTCACCTGTAATATCATTATATATTACTTTGTGAATATATATTTATTCACAAAAGTAATGATCAGGGGGAAAAGTTAGTAAGGAGAAGTCTGTGTTATAATGGGAAGAAATATTATATATACTACCAAACTTGTAAACAAATTATTTCATATTTAAGATGGTTGTAGATTATTAAGCTACTCATGTACCAGTTGGTCAGCAATTATGAAACACTTTATAATTACAATGACTTAAAATTTTCAGAAAACATTCTGACATTTCCAAAGTGGTACATCCATAGAAAATTTTTGGAATCTCTGAAAATTCCTTATTCACATTATATTAAACTAAATCTCATGAGGAAAATGAAATCGGAAAGATAGATAATACATTGTGTCAACGTAACTTTCAAGGCTCAGTGTTCCTTAAGGACAGAGGTGACATCTTCAGTCATAGAAAGCTTGAAGTGGCTTTGATGACACTCTAAGGACACAGTCCGCTAAGGGGGTTACTTGTTAGAGACATGGACCCACCTGGAAGATGAAGGCAGAAGTTTAGAGCATGGAGCATGGAGTTTGCAATCTATGAGATTGGTACTGCTTCTGCTCATGCCTTACTGGTCTGAACTAGTCATGTGTCTCTCTTCTTACATGAGTATGGGTAAAGAATTCTATCACACTGGTAATTCTCTGCCATGGTGGTTAACTTTTCAACAATTTCTTTTTTCCATATTAGAAAATTAGAACCTAATAATTATATAACAAGGGAAGTGTTTTTTTTTGTTGTTGCTGTTTTGTTTTTTGAGATAGGGTTCCTCTGTAGCTTTGGAGCCTGTTCTGGAACTAGCTCTTAACAAAGGAATTTTTATACTTGTTTATAATGAACTTTTAATATTACCTTTCTATTATAATTCTAAATTCTTCAACATCCCTAATAATTACCCTTTTAATTTCAAAACTTTATATTGTATTTTTCCCCAGATGACACAGATGAAAGTAAGTATGCCATACTGGTCTTTTTGAGTCTAACTGATTTCACTTAACGTGAATATTCGTCTGTTTTCCTGCAAATGATGTATTTCATTTTTTTCTTTGTGGATGAATAGAGTCCCATTATATGTACAGCAATCTTTTAATGTATCGATTAGGTTAATTTTTCAGTATGCGCTATACTTATTTTTGAAGTATACATTAAATTAAAGTATCTTAAACTTTAATTTGCAGTTGGCAAATATGCAAGAATTTGAACATTTATCAATAAATTATCACCATATCTGCTTGCTAAAAAAATGGTCTTTAATGAAAAAGCTAGGTGTAATGGTTTCTTCAGTCCTTCCTTTATATTTAGTGTGATGCTCACATTAGTATTTCACTTTCCCAAAATGCCTCTGTGGGACACAAGTAACTTGGTCATCCTATTTTGCTTGCTTAAACTTTTATTCATGAAAGGAACACTAGGCTAATGATGTGAACACTATTGCCTCATGTGAGTTTTCTTTTATTCATAGTCACTGATGTTCATCTTACCATTGTGTGCCTGACACACTTTCTCCATCCTGTTACCCCTTTGCTGTGTTGCTGTTTTCTTTGTCTGCATTCTCACAGCTGCAGATGTGTGATGGGAAAACATCAAGATTAGCAGTCCCACATCATTTCCTCCCAGATCAGCAACCTAAGCAGAAAGAGAATTAAATGTGCATCTGTTCTTGTGAATGAACACAACTAACTCTGACCTAATCTGGGTTGCTAGAGGAATGTGGTCAGTCCCTATAAAAAGTCCAAAGTCCATGATCTCAACATTGAGGTTGGTCAACGACTATGAGGAACATGAAGTTAGAGACTATTCTTTGAGGAACAGATATACCTCAGTCATCAGTACACACTACATTATATTCTTTATGCCTACTCTCCTAACTGTCCATACTGAACAGCCCAAATTAACTGTTTTAAAGTATGCATTCAGTCAGCAGCATTTTTATGCCTGTAGTTTTTAAACTAAATTAACTAAGCAGAAAGCTGGAGATAAGAGCATTCTCTAATAATTTACCAGAACAACTCATGAGAAATAAAAAATGAAGCTCTATTTTAGAATATAAAATCAGGACACGAAAATCTGCAGAATTTTTAGTACAACAGTCTTCGCACATGAACTAGTGGTTTATTTTTCTGTCAATATTTTGCCAAGCCTTCTTAACAAGTTAAGTACAAATATTCAAGTTTACTCTTTAAAATTAGTATTGTTTTGCATATGCTAATTTAGAAATATTTGCACATTAAAAAAAGACTATCTGCAGTTTAGTTTTTCTCACAGACTTTAATCAGATAGTTTTGGAAATTTTCTCCCTCCTGTAAACACATTCTGGAGGAAGACTCATTTGAATTTTGTTTAAGAGTACTGCCCTTGAAGACTGTCAAAGAGCGTACCTTGATATGTCATTCCTTAGCTTGTCATTACATAGACTTGGCATGTTATCACTGTAGCATTCGTTCATGAGTAAATAAGTAGCTGCTTTCCATCTTCTCCTCATTCTGAAATAATCAAATTAGAAATCTGTTAATTTTTTTCTTTCTTGTAATAATCATTCCTTGTCCCTGAAGCTCAAATATTTATAGTCAGACATGAACTCCTAAAATGGCAAGTTCTTCTCCATTAAGAAAAGGAGTTTATATCTAATCTCTACAGGTTGTATGGTAACTGAAATCAATCCAACCTTGCTTCTGGTCCTGCTCTAAGAAGTAAATCAAATCTAGCCAGTAACCCCTGTAAACACTTTATAAGCATCGTATCAGCCAGACATTGATCCCCCCATAACACATTTCCTGCTGCTGCCCCTGAGTTCTGACTGATTAAAATCCATACTAGCCACAGGTGGCCTGCACAGGCCTGCTGTTCATCTTCTTGGGGCCGTCAACATGCTCTTCTTCAATGAAGCAGCTTTCACTGATGTCATGTTCTCAGATACTAACTATCTGTCTGGACCTGCCCTTTGACATGGGCTTTGACTCTCCCAGTGAGTTTGCTAGATTTCTAGAGATGGTCCAGCCTCATCTGGCCTCGCCTAATATTATCCAGATCCCAGGATGACAGTCTTTGTGAATAGTTCTTTGGCTCTAGGTGCTTATCTAATCTTAATGTAAGAAGTGTTACCTTGGGAATCCTGGTTCCTTTCAGCATAATCAAATGAGGCATCAAACACATGATGAATACTTTTGATGCACCCACAACTTTAGAGTCCAAATATTCTACAAATGTGGTCTATCCCTCTATAATACTGATTCATAGAGAGTCGATGTTTTTGTGTGCCTCTGCATACAGCCAAGTTCTTTCAACTACTATATGAGTTCTTAAAAATCAATTTCTAACTCCACAATCATTTTAAATTGTATTTTAAAAGCCTTTTTTGTCGTGCTTGAAATTGAACTCAGGTACTTGAGCATGCTAGATATATACTCTACCCAGTGAGATAACACCCCACCTGCTTATTCATTTCTAAAAGATCTGAAAAATTAAAATACTTGTATTTACTTTTATGACCCTCCCTGCAGTTACAAAAAAGTAACCCATGCAGAATTTTTTCATTCACAAATGAGATGATATGTGTACAGTCTTACTATTATTAAAATAAATATCATAATAATGATTGTTTGCAAGTCTAATGAAAGGCATTTATATAGGAATTATGAAAATAAAGTATAGAATTAAATGATTTATTTTTAAAAATTTAGAAAAATTAAATAATGTGGTTTTATAAACCAACACTGACTGAGAATATAAAAGAAACCAGATAACTTAATGGTCAACAAATTATACAAACATTCATGAATGCTAATTTGACCCAACGCAATTAAAATTGAGTTGAATGCCTTTTGGGTTAATACCATGACTCATAATTTATATTTATAATGCATTAAGAGCTATATAAGGGAGGCCTACTCAGATTACCAGCAAAGAATGAGTCTCTGCTATACAATAATTGGTCATGCTTTTTTACATTTATTACCCTGTACCAAGCACTATTTCATTTCTTGTGAATTAAATTGCAGGGCATATTTTACACAGTATCTCTTTTTATGCTGTTTCTCTCACATATTATTTTCATTTCTTACCCCTTCTTTAAGTGCCAGCTCTGCATTTCTAGTCAGTGCTGAAAAAATTCTCTTGCATATGGAAAAAAAGAGTACAAACCAAGAATGGAAATGAGGGGTTTTCCTGGGTCTAATCTCTGGTATTGGTAGAATCCTTGGCCCACGAACATTGACTCCTCTGTAACCTTACTCATCTTCTGATTGCTGATCGCCTCTGCCACCTAACATCTGTCCTTCACCAAATCCAGTGATGGTTTATTACAAAGAATGTGGAGAGGGGAAGCTTGCCAAGGGTTTGAAAATTATCACAGATTGTGTGTTGGCTTCACCTTCATTCGTGCATGCTGTTTCTCTTCAGTTCTCAACTCTAGTTAGGTTGTGGCCTTTATGAGATTTACTGGTACTAGGCCTGTTTTCTGTTAAGATGTGTTCTTCATTATTTGTGTGTGGAAAATACAGGACATCATGGGACACCAGAACCCCCTCTTTCTCTTCCTCTTATCCCCATCAAACTTAATTTGCATCCAAGTTTGTATAGCTGTATTCACTGAATGAATCAAGGTAGACCTGTCTTGATATTCTTACTATTTATCATGCGTTTTTCTTAAAGGAGAAATTTCTGATGATTTTCCCAAATAATTATATATGTATATGTATGATAATTCTGAATTTTAGAATATATTAATAGGTTAACAGTATCAAAAGTTATTTTACTTCCAGAAAGGATTAAAATCTATGAGGCCAGCCATAATTTTAATTTTAAATAGCGCAACTATTATCCATGCATTGATACCTCCAATTTCAAGTGCTCTTTCTTGGACAGGAACATGATTCTTCCCCTTTGATGTCTTAGAAAGAACCATGTGCCTTGGAGTTTTTACACGGTATGTAGGTTCAGGTATTGGTAATGAGCTGATCTCTGTGTGTGTGTGTGTTTGTGTGTGTCTGTGTAATTAAGTATGATGTAAACATAAGATTGAGTCATATCACCAAATCTAACTTATATTGTAGTAAATTCATTAAAAGTTAACAATGAAAGACAAAATCTGAAGACCCAAGAGTTTATAGATTTAAGTAAGCTAGTTGATAAAGATGGTTACTCTAGGGCTGTGGTCTGTTCCATTTGAAAAATGCCAAGAAGCTATTAAATATTGAATAAATTAATGTTAATTTAAGACACCATTTATCTGAATGCAGTGAGACTTCATACATGCATACTATGCTCATTTGAGTTCACAGAAGAAAAAAAGCAATAACAAGTATTAAATAAAAGCTTAAAGAGGAATTTGAAAAGATAGTGTAATGATACAATAGTGGAGAAAATGTTAATTTAGTTCACAGTAAGTTTAATAATTGAGATCTGCATCCTAGTTCTAATAAGGTAAAGGAAAACATTGGATTACAATAACCTTGTAACTAGTGGAAGAGTAAACCTGTGGTTAAATATTAGATGTAGGATGAGAAGGCTTACTGAAATACAGGAGTCTTGGGGGGGAGATTGGCTTTCAGAAAATGGAGGACTTCCCAGATGCCTCTGGTGCCCCAGAAGCTTTCAGATGAACCCACTGTACTTGGAGCTCAGTCTTTTTTGGAAAAAGTGTTACTAACTGGGTTAGCTCTTAATGGGGACACATAAGGCTCCTGAGGAGCCTAAAGGCTGCTGGTGGTACGTGGATCACTGCTGGGTACCCCTCTCTCCATCACTTTCTATCTCAAACAAATCAAAAATTGAAGCAGCAAGACGAAATTGTGTGTTTGGGATCTAGGAAAGTAGAAATTAAGAGTATAGTGACGGTAACTCATGAGTGGAGACAGAAGGGACATAAAGGAAAAATGTCTCTCAAACTGCACCACATTTTCAATTAGAGCACAGGTTTTGTGTTCTGCTGCACAGTAAGATTAAGAATAATAGAGTTAATAACAACTCTATTTCAACGAGCTTCAAAAAGTAGGTTTCCATTAGTATCATCAAAAAATGCTAAGGAGGATGAGAGGGAGGAGGAGAAAAGAAGTTTATAGGAAGCCTGCTCCATCAGCAAAAGCTGAACATGCAGAAGGATACATTTAAAGAGATCCAAATTCAGAGAATGCAACCTCATAGCCTGAAAAGATGTATAATCTGAACTCTAAATGACTCTCAAATGGATTTTTACCAGTGAAGAGAAGTTTATATTTGTTTTAGTGGGTACTTTATAAGCTATACATGCCTAAAAACAATAAATATGCATTTGTATTCCTGTCGTAATGTTCTACTTTGTGCCAGCAGTAAGTGCAGGAGAGGCTCACTATAGGTCAGTATCTTTGATTTCTTCTAATTAACAAGTTACTTTCATCAGTTAATGTAAGAGAAATACATAATTTATGACCCATAATCAAATTTCACATAATAAAAGGCCTAATTTGACACCATGCCTACATTATGTCCATTAGAGCTCATCCTCCACAGGTACTGCCAGGAAAGCGGGTGTGTATTGCTATAGAACAGGGAAGAAGCGAGGTGGAAAAGTGAACTAAATTATGCTATGAAATATTTAATATCAATTGTCAGCTCATTAATCAGACAAGCAGCAACTGCAGCCAGCAATGCCGTTCCTGACTTTCTTGGAGACACAATGTCTCCTGTGCTGGTGAGTGTTTTCTGTTGTGAACTTTCTAGTTGCCCTGGGGTGCATGCCAGAAACATCTTCCTATGCTGTTACAATGGAGTCCTGGAAATCAGTACTGTTGCCACAAGCTACCTCTCCTGAGGACACTGCCATGGTTGTGAGCCAAAGGACTAATGACCCTGCTTTGAAGTGAGGTAGAACTAGAAATCTATATGCCCCCGAGCTTACATCTCATCACAGAACCTTGCAACATTTGGATAAATGTGCTGAGCTTCTATTAATTTCCAGCATGTTTCCCGTCTTCTCTGGGAAACATGTCGGTGTGAGGGTATTTCATTACCTTAGCCTTGATTGTAGTTCTCATCAACAAATCTGTTGCTTTGCACTTTGAGTTTTTCTTAGACTTTTACATTCTAAGAATCAGAGGTCCTTCCTATGCTTTACTGACACAGGCCACCTGTTGCTCCTCTTTCTTGTCTGATAAACTGATTTCCCTTATCCCCCCATGCTTTGCAATATGGGACTCTCAACATGATATACCTTCCAGTTGTCTATTGTTTGGGATTTACATTGTTTGCCAGTTCTGTGGAAGTCCAAAAATGTGAGCCTATTTCCACCTTGAGGAAAGGGCAGAGAGTTGGAATTGATCTTTATTCCTTCAAGGTTATTGTCTGTTTCTACCTCAAAGGTCACACCTAGATTTTAGATCAGAGAGTTCTGTTCTCTCACAGGTGTGGCCAATATCCAGACCTTGTATTCCTTGTATTTCTGGAATAGAGAAGTAGATATGTTTCTACCTCAAACAAAAGTCTAAAGATTCAACTAAATCTCTGTTCCCTTAAGGAGATAACAATGGATTTCACCCAGGGAGTGGTTTGCCTACAGAATGTTTTGGTCCAGGAAGTGAACCTTACTTGTCTTGTTCTAGCAACAAAATCATTACCTAAGAATGTAGCCTACAACCTTCAATTTCTATGTTCATTTCCTTGTATCATATTAATGCAGGTTTTTTAATCTTACTCATACCTTTTGGGGTCAGAGGTATTTCAAGAAATTGGAAATGAAATGCGGGTGGATTTCATTATTTACTGAAACTCCCAGTACTATCCTATGTTTTCTGTTTTATTATTTTCACTCACATCTTTGTACTCTTTGCTTATTTTCTGATTCCCATGCCCCTACTTTGGTAAGTGGTATTTTTTGTCAAAGCTGGTCTCCAACACAGTTCCAACAGCATTAGCCCAAACTGCCAAATAAATGTTGTTTCTCCACTACCAGTTGCAGATTGTAAGCCTTTCAGAGAACATAATGTTCTATTTAGAAAAAAATAAATAAAGTTGTAAAGTGTTTTCTGAGTAGTTGTGAAGATTGACAGGGGTCAACAGGTCAAACAAAATGCTTATGGTGGGCAACTACAACTGAGATTGTTAATGTTATTACATACACACTGAGAGAGAGAGATAGAGAGAGAAGGAGAGGAGAGAGTAGGGGGTGGGAGGGGAGAGAAAGGACTGTGCACTAGTCATTTGATGAGAGTAAATATTCAACTCATCTTTACAAATGACGAAATTTAGTCTAGTACAGTTTTAAATGCTTTTAAAAGGCAGGTAAGTGTCATTGTGCTGACTTAAGGAGCCTGGAGTATGGAGGCAGAAACAAGCATGCTGGAAAGGCATCTTCTTGGTCCACTATTTTGCTTTAAGTGGCTAACTTAAACTTGCTACATCAAAGTTTCCTAGTACTTAAAATTTATAATGTGCTTTTGGACATAAACAAAGCAGCAAATGTAAAGATGTAAAGTTAAAGCATAGTGTGTCGTTTTGTGATAATTGGTAACATTGCTCTGATGAACCTATGTTGTTTTTGCATATTGGTGCTTCTTTTTCAGGCTATCAAGAATGTGCTCAAACAAATGGTCTGCACAGATGCTGAAATTCCTGATTGCCATGATGCGCTACATTTCTTAAATTCCTCCTGTGGACATAGTACTTAATATTGCCCTATTTTGTGCCTTCTCCATGGAAACAGTACTGTCCCAAGCAAATTGAAAATTGAGTTGGGGGCAGCAGAAACCCATCTCATTTTATGAATAACCTACACACACACACACACACACACACACACATATATTCAGTATGCCACGCAATTTGTTTGTGATAACTCAGTTTCATTTGGTAGAGGTTAAAAATCAAGCCTATAAAGATGCTTTGTGGCAGTTCTATGAAAAGCAGATGAGTAGCACTGCTCATTTTAATTGGGGTGGCCCAATATTACTGGCTAGGGATTTTGCCAAATTGACACAAACTGAATCTGAGCCCTTCACTGAGAGGATGCCTCCATCAGATTGTGTTATAGGCTAGGATGTGGGGAATTTTCTTTATCAATGACTGATATGGAAAGATCCAGCCCACTGAGAACCTGCCAATCTTGGGCAGGTTATCCTGAGATCTCTCAGGTCAGTGGCCATGAACCTTAGGAGCAAAACAGTGAGAAGTACTCTTCTTGGTTTTGCTTTTATTGCTGACCCCAGGTTGCTGCCCAGGGTGCTGTTCTGACTGCCCCCAAAAATGGACTGTGGAAACCAAATGAATCCTTCCCTCCCAAAGTTGATTTTGGTCATAGTCTTTATCAAAGCAATAGAAAGCAGGGTAGGCAAAACAGTTTATTGCACAACTGTCCCTAAGTCTAAAACATTAAGTTTTGGGCTACAGTGACTTCTCCAGGACCAGGGAGAGAGTAATAGTCACATGCTGTAAGTGAAACAGACCTCCTAGAGATTTACACTCAGAAAAAGAAATGGACAAATTACAGATGTAGTCAAAAATGCACAAGAAAATTAGCCCCACCAGAAGTTTTCCTGATTCAGAAAAGTCACTAGCGTCTGCCTTGGTTTCACTGTGGATCACAGAACCTGAGAACTCCCCTGAAAGCACAAGCAGAGCCACTGGTTACATTCCTTGCAGAAGAATTAGGACATGAGGATGAAGGTGTGACTCTGTCTGTGCAATGAATGTAGGAAGCTTCACTGAGCACCCTTAGAACTCATGTGTCTCATCTATGAAGTCTGTATGTGCTTTCTCATTCCCTCTTCTCAGGAAGAAAAAAAATCTTATTTAAGATGGTATTTCTCCTAAGATTATTACTATAAAGTAGAAGAGGCAGGACTCTGGGTCTCCCTGCACTGAATGCTACTACAAGTCATTGTCTTTGCAATTGGTGGGAGCCGACTTCAGCTTGCTCAGCTGACTGTAATGCAATTTTGTGTTTGAAGCCTGTGCAGACTGACCTTAGTTTTAGAGCAAACAGGTTTCTGATGCCACACTGAGTCCTTTATTTGGAATGGTCAGAGGTGCATTTCTCTCTAGGGTTCTTTCTTGACCCTTGACTGTCTCAGTGCTAAAGCACAGTTTACAAATACTTTTTATTTTATTGTTATAATGGGCCATCTCCACTTGAAAAAAAAGCTATATAATATTTAAATACTGTGTTTTTGTTTACTTAGCTGATTTTTAAATTGTTTGCTATTATAAAAAGAAGGCATTAGTGAATTCTCACATGAAATTATTTATGCTGTAAAATTATTGGAGCATACTTTTTATTGGCAGTAGTTTACTTTAACAAGATATATAGCAGTTCCAAGTGTTAAGTTTTATTCAAAGGGAAAACGTATAAATACTCAAATGTTGCATTTTGTGATTTTAGTGACCTGGGACAGCACAACACCAACACATTTTCAAGAAAAGAAAAATTGAATGTCTACATTGTGAATCTCTACTGGAGACATTGAAATGTTTAAAAATTCTATTTTTGAAGACTTGAAGTATCTATTTTCTTTAACTTTTTAATACCAGTTGAAGATATATATATATATATATATATATATATATATATATATATATATATATA
>LOJH01052011.1:0-10385 GCA_001685095.1 Ellobius talpinus
TCTGGCCTTCAGGCATAAACGCAGAAAGAATATTGTATACATAATAAATAAATATTTAAAAAGTATGAATTATGAATTTTTTTAATAAAAGTATCCATACGTTAATCTTTTACTGTGGGAGCGGGACCAGGACAAATAAGATATGGCCTCAGTTTGAAGGTAAGTGTTAAATAAAAGGTGATAGACAGTGTAGTAGCTGGAATGTGATTGGCCCCCATAATCTCCCAGAGTGTGGCACTCTCAGAAGGTGTGGCTTTGTTTGAGTGGGTGTGGCCTTGTCAGAGAAAGTGCATCACCGTGGGGGCAGGCTTTCAGATTTCCTATGTTCAGGATACCACCCAGTGTCTCAGTCAACTTCCTGTGACCTGTAAGAGGTGGGACTCTCATCTCCCTCTCCAGCACCCACGTCTGCCTGCATGCCACCATGCTCCCTGCCATGATGATGATGGACTGAACCTCTGAAACTGGAAAAGCCAGCCCCAATTAAATGTTTCCTTTCTAAGAGTTGCCGTGGTCATGGTGTCTCTTCACAGCAATAGAGCCCTAAATTAAGACAGTGAGGGACTCCACCCAGTTATCCTGACATAAGAGCCTGACATCCAGACTGAGAGCTACCATGGGTGAAGTCGAATGACAGTAACGGACAATAACGGAGAGCCGAGAGACGCTGAGCGATACTAAGTGGTCTAGTAATCATAAGTGCTCACCCGGTGAAAATGTTCGTCTAGATGCCACAAGTGTCCCTTCTCTGAGACTCCCAGAGCCACCCTGCCGTGTGCAGGTGAATGAACTGGGGTGCAGTAAGTCAGTGGCTTTCCCAGAGACAGCTGGGGCGGTGTGGGGCAATGAACGTGGGGATTCTGCCTCCAGAGAGGGGTTCCCAGAGATCTCCTCCCCCAAAGTGCCATGAAAGTGGCTGGGGGCAAAGCAACAAGATCTTAGGACCAGAAGGGGAGACAGTAAACACTGTAGCAACAGATGTAACCCGCATGCGCACGTAGTTAAAGTGAGCGTTATTTTTTATTTGCTTTCAAACCGCAGAGCGGGCTGAACAAGAGACAGCAAACAACTCATTTTGTAAGACTTGAAAAGAGTTTTGACTTAATGGAAACCGAAGCTTTGTTGGGAGCCCCGCAAAAGAAGCCATAGAAGACCCGCCCCGTAAGTGCCCCAAACGTCTCCACACGTGGTACAGTCACATTTAACTTGAAAATTAGGTGGTAAAGGTCGGTTTGTGGTGTAGAATTAATAGGTGGTGTCTCAGTAAGACTCTTCACCTCCTGCCTTGAGAAAACTTTCAAGGTTTCCGCAGATAAAGAGAGGGACTCAAGTACCAGAGACAGCTCAAATATGTAGATGACACGGTCGTCTTTTGCTTAAGCTGAAGACCTTGAAGCCACGGGGAGAGGAGAATAACGTAAGAGCAAAGAATCCGGATCATTTGAGAAAAGAAGCATATGCAAAACCACAGGAGTACATACATTCAAGAGGGAAAACTGCCTGAAAAAAAAATTAGGCATTGCAAAGGAGCGTTTGTTGAGGCCATATGGTGCACATTGTTACAACCCAGAGAGGTTCAGAAGGCAGAAGAGACCCTCGTTAGAGGAGGCGCCAAGCTGAAAATGAAGAATTTTCTATGTTTAAAGAACGAACTCCTAGAAAGAAAGATACGGTAACAGGACATGGCCTGTTTGGGCAACTATAGCAAAAGCTCACATATTTAACACTGAGACAGAAGGAAATTTGTGTGATACAATAAAAAAAAAACACTTCGTGAACAGACAAAAGAGAAACGTGTTTGTTGTAGATCAAGGTCGACATTGACTAGAAAGAATAACACTCCGTCTTTCTTGAAGACATAAGATATCAAGGATATAGGGTGAGGCACACACGTACTTGAGCAGTGTGGGACAGCCCACGCAGCAGGGTAAAGGGACTTGACAGGTCCCTGCAGGAACTCAGCCCTCAGTCTCCCTAAATGCTTATAGATAAAACCATCACAGCAGGGGACAAATTCTGAACCCTAAAATTCTCCTTTATTTTTACATCAACTCTGGATTCCATTGAATTAATCTACCATTATCCCTTATTAAATTTCCTCTTCTTGCCCTGCAGTTCTGAAGTATGACAGCCACAATACCCCAAGAAGGGGAAGGTTTCTTAAGAAGAAACTAATCTACGTGAGGAAAGTTTTCTATCATAGAAGACATGATTCATTTTAAGATCTTTATATAAAAAAAAAGAAATGTTTTTCTCTTCCAGGAGTTACATGAAAAAGCAAACGTTAAGAAACCTCTTGACAGGATGAGTCGCCTGTTCATGGCACAATCATCAGCAATGCCAGCTGAGGGCTTTGTTCCACGCGTCAAGTATTATGCGAAGGGTCAAGGCGAAGGAGAAAATTTCCCTGGATGAGTTGTCCGTTTAGCAAGGAAGCGGGGGAAGAAAGATAAATAAGCAATAACAAATTGAATTAATTGTACAAAGAAGTATTTAAGAGATCTATAGATGGTCATAACAAAGGCTAAAAATAGAATGAACCAATCAGAGAAAGTCAGTAAATGAGTGGAAACATCTTCTAAGCCAAGATATCAAAGATAGAAAAGAGTTGTTCTAATAGCAAGAGAGTGGGGGGGGGCGTGGAACAGGGAAGTAAGTGTATGCACACACATACACCTACAGAAGACAGAGAAGGAAAAGATATTGAAATCATCTGGGTAGATTAAACAAATGCAATCCACCTTGGAGATTGGTGTGAGGAGCCCTGCACCGGCCAGCTAAAAACTGAGTTTGTTTTTCTCTGTAGGAGATCAAGGAAAAAGCAATGCAAATTTGATAAACCACCAGCGATTCTTCCAACACAGATCTAAGATTCCGAAGGACAGGATCCACAGCAAGATGATCCTCTGGGGTGTGTTTTGTTTGTGAGGGGAACAGAGCAAAGCTGTAACTTAATCTAAGCCGCAAACGAAACGTTTAGTTCCTCAATGAAGAGAGGGTAGAAAATTTCAGAAATCAGCACCAGAAAAAGTCACTTGTACAAGGAGATAGATCATAGTTCCCTGAGAAATGACACCTGGCGAAACAGTTGCCACCCAAAGGACCTTGGAGGCATGGTTAGACTAAGGGCCAATGAGACAGAAAGATGAGCTTGGATTCTCCTGAGTTTTCCAGGTTTACCGTAAATGTGATCACAAGGGCTGAAGAAAAGGGACAAATGGGAGGGGCAATGTGGCAGCAGGGGAGCCTGTGAGCCACATGTTCCAGGTGGCCTCTAGACACTGAAAACTCAGGAGAGCAGAAGGAACCTCAAAAGAACCAGCCCTGTCGTACGCTCATTAAAAGACTCCACACAGACTTCTGGCCTCCAGAAGCCTAACAGGAAATTTCTATTGCCTGGAGTCCCTAACTTAGTGGCAATTTGCTATAGCCACAATAAGAAGATAACAAAATAGATAAAATTCCAGCAGAATATACAGGAAAATATAATACCAGTCGGATGACTAGGTGCCCCAAGTTGCTTTAGTGTGGTCTCAGGTTCCAGGTATTATCACATTTTATTTGTTAATAATTTCTCCTTTCTCTCCCCAAGTACTCCATTGTGGATTATAAATCTATAGAGACAAGGCTATTGAGGCAGGTGCTAACAGTGAAAGCTGAAATCTGAGGAACATTTCTATGGGGCATGTCTGTCTTTCACTCTTACCAACGGCCAGGTTTCCCTAAAATTCCTCTGATAAAATAGCCAACAAAAGCATCAAAAATTACACATTTCTACAGAAACAGAAGAAATGTGAGGACTAGAACACCAGGCAGGACCCCCACAGACAGTGCGCCCTAATTGCAGTTTGGCTATTGAAGCCTATGATGAGGGCAAGCGGACCCAGGAAACTGCAAGGCCAGCCAAGTCCCAAGTCCCAAGTCACCCGTGAGTGCAAGTAAACTGCCCATTGCTTTAGATGGTTTGAAAATGAAAATGCCACGGTACCTGGAATTCCAAAAGGTAGACCTGAGGCTAGAAAGGAGAGATGGCCTCCAGGTGAAGTCTATGGTAAAGGGGTCTTCAAAACCCCAAATCCCCTTGAGCATCCAGCTTTCACTATTAGCCTTGCACATGAACTATCTTATCGCAGAAGGCCATTTGGCCCCCTCCCTCCTCAGTCACACCACTGATGTCACTTTGCACCTGAGATTCTAATGTACCATGTCTGTGCCGTGTGCTCAGAGACGTTCAGAAGACTGCAGGATCACCTGAACTAGCTACACGCAGAAGTGAGCTGACTGATTTGGGTGCTGGGAACCAAACCTGGATCCTCAGGAGGAGGAAATGCTCTTAACCGCTAGGCCATTTCTCCAGTCTCTGTTTTCATTCTTAAAGGCCAGAGGTGTTGCCTGACTTTCTCATATGTAACGTCCCGACTCCTTCTTTAAACTCTGATGGAAGCAGATGCAGGGATCCACAGCTAAGCTCAGGGCTGACCTCCTTGAGTCCAGTCATAGAGAAGAAGGAGCGGTAATATGAGCAAAGGGATCAAAACCATGATGGAGACACCCACAGAAAATGCTGACCTGAGCTAGTGGGAGCTCATTGGCTCTGGACTGACAGTGGGGGAACCTGCGTAGGACCAGACTAGGCCCTCTGAATGTGGGTGACAGTTGTGTGGCTTGGGCAGTTTGTGAGGACACTGTGGAACCAGTATTTATCCTTAGTGCATGAACCAGCTTTTGGGAGCCCATTTCCTATGGAGGGATACCTTGCTCGGCCTAGATACGGGGGGGAAGGCCTTGGTGCTGCCTCAAGTGATGTGACAGACTTTGTTGACTCCCCATGGGAGGCCTCACTCTCTCTGAGGAGTGGATGGGAGTGGGGGGGAGGTGGAAGGAGCAGGAGAAGAGGAGAAATGGAGGGAGAGGGAACTGGGATTGGTACGTAAAATAAAATTTAAAAGATTGCTTTAAAAAATAAAATAAAAAGTTAAAATAAATAAATACGTAAATTTCACAGGGACAAACGATTTTTCTAATTGTATACAATATGTGGTATTTTTTTTAAAAAAAATTCAGACAACAAACTAAACTATAAGGAAGAAAACAAAATAACCTGAATCCTCACCTCCACGAATATTTGGGAAACACTTTTGCGTGCTTCATACTTATGAACTGAGCCTCCTCTCACCAGTAATTTTACCAATGACATCGCATTCCTTTATCATCGCCTCGCCAAACTGGGGTGACTCTTTGAACCCTACCCCGCCCCTTTAACAAGACAGCGCACTGCGCATGCGCTAGCTCTAATCATCTTCCTAATGGGCATCCTCCTTAGTCGCCATCCTGTTCTGTGCTCGATTGCAAGGATGCACGGTCCTCGTTTTCTGCCTCTTTATTGCCATGGGGAAACAGTAGATCTGTTGGGGACACAGAGGTCCTTGTACTCACAGAGAAGCACTAAGATAACTGGGAATGTTAATCATTCAGGGGCGTCACTAGACCTGCATCCCATCGAGAATGCACGAGATTTTGTGATGGACCTGGTAACTGTTCTGCTATCTGTGGAAGCAAACCTCTCCCGCCTTTTGCTCTCTGTGGAGGGAGATCTCTCCCGCCTTTTGCTGACCTCACCCAAATTCCCCAAAATGATTTTCTCAGACTCTTCCCTCCCTGGACCATTACCCTTGATCATTAGGGGAGATGCCACACGCACAATATGGCCTGCTGACCTCTATGCTGCCAGGCAGAGACCACAGGTTCTTGACCTTTTAGCTACAGAACCCACCCTCATGATCACACGTACTTTGTGAAGGAGTTTCAGGTAGTCACACCTTAAGCATTATTGTGCACCTGGAAGTGTACCAATAGGGATGATCCCTCGCCTGAAAACCACACTATTTCAAATATGCTGACTACGGACCATCTGACATTGGACTCTCCGAAGTCTGATCCAGGTTGCCAATCTGCACAGGGTTTTCATTCTCATCTCTTCTCGGACCCCTGTCTGCCTCGACACCTCTTCGAACGCAGCGATTTTACACGCTCAGTGGTGCATATCAAAGTGATTATTTGATGAATGAATAGTATTGCAACATGAAGCGTGGGTACAAATCATTCACCGCCCTTCCGTTGAAAGGCAGTTCCAGTCTGCAAGGCACTGTGCGGCTTCCCCCTCTCATGGTGATAAACTCAAACTGTCCTTGTACACAGAATTCATAGGTGCTAGGTCCTTTATTTCTTGGGAGTATGACTGCTTGGGTGGTTGTGTGTGCTCATATTATATGCCTAAGATATCTCCGACTGGTTTCTACGATCTCTGCTGGTGTAGGAGGTTCTTCTGTATTTGCGTTGCTTTCACTGGTTAATAAAGAAACTGCTTTGGGCCTGGTGATAGGGCAGAGCTTATGTAGGTGGGGAGACAGAACGGAATTCTGGGAGGAAGAAGGCAGTGTGGCAGACGCCATGAAACTCCTGTCTGAGACTGACGCTGGTTAGGATCTCTCCCGGTAAGCCACGACCTCATGGTGAACACATATTGGTAAAAATGGCTTAGATCAGGATGTAAGAGTTGGCCAAGAAGAGGTTAGATATAATGGGCCAGGCAGGAATTTAATTAATACAATTTCTGTGTGGTTATTTCGGGGGTTAAGCTAGCCGGGCAGCGGGACGCAACCCACTCCTCATATTACAGTCTGCAATGCCCTGAAATCTATGCTCTTCAGCTCTCAATTCCCTAAGCGTTAAATCGCAGCCATTAAAAGGCTGTAATCCAGGTATAGTTCCAAACTGTCTATAGGTATTAGCTCATGGGATGGAAGGAGACTCTGTGGGTTGAAAAATTTTCCCCAGCCTGCCCAGCTTTTAAATGAAGAGTTAGCTTCCCAGTTCTTGCCCTTAATCTTCAGCAGTTTTACTCTCTTTTTCTCCAGGGCATAAAAAAAGATAAAACATGATTCT
Source organism: Ellobius talpinus (assembly GCA_001685095.1). Taxonomy (NCBI): domain Eukaryota; kingdom Metazoa; phylum Chordata; class Mammalia; order Rodentia; family Cricetidae; genus Ellobius; species Ellobius talpinus. The sequence goes on from LOJH01052011.1 coordinate 6,946, forward strand.
TTCCATTCCTTTAATTACATTATCTCTTCCTCGGAAGACCAATGTGATAGAGCATCTTCTAAGACTTGTGTTTCTCATTAGGTGTTTTATATAAGGAACTTCATCATGTTTGTACTGGGTATGGATTAAATTCAGCTTCTCCTACAGAAAGCTCATGTATAAGGGACATCATGAGGACTTACTCTTCCTTCACATAGAAAGAATTGAGCTAGAAGAATTTGGCCAACCCTGGTGTGTGCATGGTTGTGAAGCACCACTTAATCAGAGAAGAAAGAAAGTGGGGGAAAAGAACAATGGAAGGTAGGAAAAAGAACTTTCTCAGAAGTCCACAGAGAAAGCGAGGCTGTGATGTGACCAGTACACTCTGGCTGCAGGAGGTGTCACAGCTCCTAACTGAACCCAGGACACCCTGATTGGGGGCAGGGCTCAGTGCAAAGACACAAAGAAAGGCAACAGGCAGACTGGTGCTCACAACAAGCACGCTGTCCATTCATTTCTCTCCACTGGACTGTTTCCTTGTTATGAATTTGTGGGACCTCTTTTCTTCACCTGCCTTCTGTGTTGTTTTACTGCATACCTTAAAGAAACAACAGGAAACAAAACTAACAAAAACCCTTGGTTTTCATCACAGGGGAAGGATACAGGAAAAATAACACATACAATATATTAAATGTTAAGAACGTTAATAAAGAAAATAATGGAAGAACATAGGATGGGCTCATGGAATGGCCCACCAGGTAAAGGTGCTGAACTCTAAACCGGAAGATCTGAGTTCTGTCCCTGAGACCCATGTGTTGGAAGGTAAGAGCCACCTTGCAAAGGCTGTCCTCTGAGCTCCGTGCACGCACAAGCATGCACACACACACACACACACACACACATAACTGTACAGAAATGAGAAAATAGGTCGAAAAAGTTATTTTAAAATAAAGAAGATGGAAGTGCGAAGATGTAATGTTACCAGTGTAGTTGAAGCCAGTCACTGAGAGAATAGCACTTTTAAAAAGAATCCGAAGAGTTAAAAACATCTGAGCCATCAATGTATCATACGAAAGTATCTCTTTAAGAAGGGCGTTAGAGAGGAAAAGCTGCGAACATATTATGAGAAAGATCAAGAAACAAAGTGAATGAGCAGTCAGAAGACTATTATAGGAAGCTTGGTAAGTACATCCAAATGGATAAATAAATGAATTGGATGGATGATGACAGGTAGTACATTCTGTACTAAGATGGAGTCATAGAGTTTACTGATAGATCAGAGATAGCTGGAAGAGAAGACCGTGCAGTAAGACTCCATTCTTTGGGACATGAGCAACCAGAATGAGGGAGTTCCAGTAACTGACGAGGTCACCTGTGGGTAGGACAGAGGCAGAGCAGAGTCCAGAGTTTAGGACAGAGGCCAGCATTCTGGACGTGACCTGTGCCATATTTCCCTGTGGTGGCATCAGGTGAGCTCAAGAGGATGGTGGGTAGCAGAACAAAGCCAAAGAACTAGTGGCATCATAGAAGGGGAAACAGGATAGTGGCGGGTCCTCTGTGGAAGAAAGGAGCCATCAATCACATGCCGGTGATATGAACTTTATCTCCATGAAGGTAGGCTTCCAGCAAGCAAGATGCTCGCTCCTCGATTTTAACTGTTGATACAAAGAGGCATTTACAAATCTTTTCCCTCCTTTCCTACAGGTTGTTAAAGGTCATTGATGATGACTTCAGAGAATCATCAAACATTTTTGCGGTCTTATCCTTTATAGTTCAAGAAATTCTGTCAATTATTCATGGCCTAGAGTCCTGGAGTTCTTTAAAGCACGTGTGTTCTGCACAGCTTGTACTTTTCCTCCCCTCCTTATTCTCTCTCGGTGTTTCTGTTCCTATTTCTACACTTGTTTGAAAGCAGTAGTGACTTCTAACTGATTTTGTGAGACAGGGGACACGGCTAACTTTTCATCTAAGTTATCCACACCTGCGTGTGTCTATCTCCCTCTGATAAATTGTGCTGGTAAGCTCGATTTGGATCTTGAGGCTGAAGTGCTATATCCCTTGCATTTTCAGAAGGACATATTTCAGCATGGTAGGACTAGATGCTCTGGCTGACCATGTTTTCTTTCATTTTAATTGGCAGATTAAAATTTTGTTGTCATTGTGTAGAACACGACGCTTCGGAGTACATGTACATTGCTCAGTGTTTAAACCTAGTTAAATGGCATGCCTATTACTTCACATAGAAATAATTTGATGCCGAGAACACTTACGGCTCTTTTCATCTAAAGGATGTAGAAGAGTTGGCACAGGAGACATCCCAACAAAGAAGTTAAATTTCTTGAAGACAGAAGTTAGTGCAAGCTTTGGGATTCCAAAACCCCTAAAGCAGGAGGTGCGTAGTTATTGACAGCGCACTTGCTTCGCGTATACACACAACAGCCTTGCGTGTGAACTGGCCTCACCAATAGACAGACTTCTGTCCCTTCTTCCAAGATAGACTTGGAAACCAGCTAATTGTGTGTGTCAGATACCAAACCCTCTGGTACATATATAATGCGATAGTCTTCAAATTATTGTGAGCATGGGCCTGTATAAATACACACACGGTATATCTGAAAAGGCTTTTGCAAATAACATTTTTATAGCTATAGAAAATACTTCTGTGTACTCTATATTACTTCTTTTCCAATGCTGCTCACAATCCTTTATATTGTAGACCCAGTGCTACAGTGCAAGCTTGCAAAAATCACCAATTTATGTGACATTTAATATACTTATGCACAACTAAAAAACAACAGTTAACATTATTAAGAATGAACACATAAGGCATTCTGCTTTAATGCGCTATCTCATCTATTTCAAATAATTCTGAAAGGTAGAGGAAATGATGGATATTAGAACTTGTTGGCTTGTTGATGAGACGTCACACAAAGAGCCATACCACCCTAGACACAGTATTGACAGTTACTACAGCTTATCATCTCACAATGAACCTTTGAAATCTAACAACATGTGCCTTAGTAAGTCCCTCCCTTTTCCAAGTACACACAATTTCTGCAATATCTCCAGCAACTACAACTCTCAGTGGGAGCTGTCCCACCCCTGGAGGTGCTTCCAAGTCTCTTTTTATTGTACCCATTCTATTTGTCTAGAGACCTAGGCGATGGCCTTTGTTTATTTACATTCTCTACCTCTTGATGATCCTAAACTCCACACTGTAGTGTGATTTCTAATTGGTGTTAATAATAAAAACCCAGAGTCAGATATTAGGGGGTGAAAGCTGAAAGATCAGAGAAGCAGAGCAGCTGGCCACTAGTTCTTATCTCTACAAAATCCTCACTCTGAATGGGGTGTCCTGTCTCTACAAGTCCTCAGACTGAATGCCCAGAGCTCCTGTCTTCTCCCATCTTATATTCCTCTCTCTGCCCAGCCATATCCCTCCTGTCTCCACCTCCCTAGTG
>LOJH01052011.1:11031-23132 GCA_001685095.1 Ellobius talpinus
TCAGGACCTTTGGAAGAGCAGGCAGTGCTCTTAACCTCTGAGCCATCTCTCCACACAGCCTGGCTCTAATTCAAATTTTTAAAGGAAAGAATCTGATTGGCTCAGTTTCTCTTTTAAGAGCTACTGGTGATGTCATTTTGAACTTATTCCCGTGAACAAGCACACATCTACCATGGTCCCAATCCTTACTGCATACATAACTTCACAGCTGTTTATAGTACCCCTAGCTAGACTGAAAACTCCTGAGAGCATTAAGGTCATTTGTTTTCCATTGTACTAATTAATCTATTTACTAGAGTAAATAGAAACTTACCAAGTAAAATCACTGATAAAATACTAACCAGAAAAAGAGAGAGAACAATGAAGTTGTAAAATAATCCAGCAAATGGGGAGTGATAGGAAGCAGTTTTGATTTCTTTCAACCTCTAATAACAAGAAGGTATCCAGAAAGACACTATAAAAGTTAAAGTCATGTAAGTAGCCAGAGCTAGGTATCTTAAACATGACGTATTCCTTCCTTCAGGATGAGAAGTGAGAGACAGAGCCGAAGAGGTTTTGCCTAAGCCGGAGTATGGGATAAATAATGGAGATCCATAGTTACCCACGCTTAGACTGCAGCAAACACGAAAGATTGACTCAACACTCTGAAAAAGAAAAAACAACATCAGACAATTGAACTAGCACTTTTGCGATAATTAAGAGGTGCTTGAATCCACGGTTTAGGCTCATTCTGTATGGCTTGAATCACAAAATTCTAGGGAGTTTAGACATGTTAGGTTCTGGGGAAGAATAGGTCAAAAGGTAACTCTTCTGACTGAATAACTCTTATGACAACTTCAGGCCTTCAGTCAACCAACCATTTCCAAGGTGTAGGTAGCAATGCTTACTAGGGCAAAACGTTGCCCTGGCTGCTGTGTGCCTTGTTTGCTCATCCTTTGGAAAGTAATCAGGTGTGATGCCTGCCAAACAGATCATTCAAACAAAGAATGATAAGAGGAAATAATCGTGATGCTATCCATCCTACCGAGGATGAAAACATCATATTGATTTTTCACAGAACTCAAGTTCAGGGGACACTGAACATATCTAATCTATATGCACGCTTTCTGATATTACCAGATGGTATGGCATTGTGTTGCAATGAATGTTACTAGATTCAATCTGCCTCCCCTTGAATAAACCTGGAAATATGTGAGATGTAAATATGAGAAGTAGAAATGTAGGAAACACCGAAGCTCTCCCTTTTCGCTAAAAATAAGATGCATTTCCTTTTGTTTCTTTTGTGCCTCCCAATTTTTGGCCTCCAAATTTTCTGTGAGTTTGCACAGAGGAGAATTCACATATCTGAGTATTAAAAAAAAATCGAAATCTTACGCAATAGGCCGAGCCACCTTGTCAGTTCGGTGTCCTGTCACTGCTGTTTATTATGAGACTCTGCCCACAGCTGGTACTGACATGGTTCTGATGACAGATCTGGCCTGAGTTCCTTCCCATTGCTCTGTGCCTAGACAATCTGCTTGTGCTTTTAAATTGGTCAACTGAATGAGTTTCTATCAGACTGTCTTAGCTTTTTTTTTTCATTTTTCTCACCTTTTTACAAAGATAAAATGGTGTAGGAGGTCCTTCTGTTTCTGTGTTGCTTTTATTGGTTAATAAAGGAACTACTCTGGACCTATAGCAGAGATATAGGGGAACAGAGGTAGGTGGGGAAAACTAATCAGAATGCTGGGAAGAAGAGGAGGAGAGAGAAGCCATGGATCTGCGGCCAGAGGTAGACGTGCTGAAACTTTGCTGGTAGGCCACGACCTCGTGGTGATACACAGATTAATAGAAATGGATTAAATTATGATGTAGGAGTTAGCTAATAAGAAGCCAGAGCTAATGGGCTAAGCAGTGTTTTAATTGAGATAGTTTCTGTGTGGTTATTTTGGTTCTGGGCGGCCAGGATGAACAAGCGGCCTCCAACAGATAAAATGGTAAGTGATTTTTTTCCCCATATAATACCTTATATAGTAAAGGGTTAAGCGTAGCTAGTTGTCTATGTTCAGGGTCAGTCTTTGGAACATCCTCTCATTTGCTCAAATGACTTAAAAGTGTTGATGGCTCCTTAGGTAGTTCCCTAGCGGTTTAGTGAATAGACCAGCATAGTTCCTTTGAGGAATTTGATTTTTTAATAAATAAAATGACAATGTGGCTTAACACAGGAAGTGGAGAAGCCAGTTTACTTGACACAGAAGCTCCAAGCATTTCATTTTCTTTACACACAAAACCTTCTCCAGAATAACTTTTTTGTTTAAGATCACGATAGTTCTGAAGTGATAGTTACTAAATACATAAGTTGGTAAAAATTAATCCCTGGTTTCCAGTTAGTGTATCACAGTGCTCAACACAACTCAAGCCTACTGAGGACCCAAATGGGAGCTAAATTCGGGCTTCAGGTTATGACTGAGAACAGCCACAGGAAATCATGAAGAGCTATGATAACTGAAGAATACAAACTGCCCCAAGTTGAGAGCACAAAGTAACAATCACTCTCTCTCATGATGAAAATAAAGATTAAAAATAAAGGAAGAATAGTAAATGGCCAGTCATTCCTCTTAAAACCGTGTGGCTTTGAAAAAGCCACTTTAGGGGTGGGGTCCAAAGTGAACACGGTCTAAGCTGATGCTTAAGATGTAACACGGGAACTATTTCAAACTGCCAAAGGCATATAGGGCAAGTATTATTAATTAGAGTTACATACACATACGCTTAGAGCTAAGGACCACAGCCACGTAAGTAACGATTTCATGCGTCTAAAGGGAGCCCACAGAGGAGTCTAACTCCCAAAAGGAGTATAGTGAGTCGTCAGAAGAAAGCCAAGAGAGACGCAAAGACCAAGAAGCCCGTCGTTTGCAGGGACAAGGAGCAAGTTTGGGGCCGTTTTCGTGGTGCCTGCTAAGAAATCCTAGAGCTTCTTCTTAGAGAAGCCCCCTCTATTCACAGTAACAATTAAGAGATCTGGGGGGGGGGTGAAGCATAGCTCAGCGGTAAAGCGCTGGGCATAGTAAGGGTAAAGTACTAACTAGTTCAGAGTCTCCAGCAGGGCGCGGTCCAAGAACTGGTTTGTGCGAGGAGAATTCTGAGTCCTTGTGAGAACACTCCAAGAAAGCAAGACAAGAGTCTTATGGCCTCAGTACCTTCAAACCGCGGATCTGTTCTTGGTGTACCGGATAGGAGTGAGCTTATTTCAGGTAACTCATTACAGCTGGCTGGTTTTATTTGTTTATATGTCTCTAGGGGAAACACGTATTTTTGCTGCGTACGGGCTTGTCTGCCGCGTGTGCATGTGGCTTGCCTTTGTGATTGGACGCGCTTTCCCCGTTTGACCCTTCTTCACCCTCAGAACACAAACTGTCTGATGTTCCGAATAAAGTCGGCTATTTATGATACCTTAGTCTGCCTCGGGTTTCTAATCTCCATTCCCTTAGGTCCCCCCCCCCAAGGAGATGTCAGTCCTCAGCAATACAAGTGCACACAGAGAAAATTAAGACTGGAGAAATTTGAAGGGACACTGCCTTCCCAAAAGACATACATTTCTTCATCTTATAACCAAGAATAGGGTTTTTCAACCCATAAATATGTTAAGCTGAAGGATGTATGGTTGGCCGGTGGAAGCAAGAAAGATAATCACAGTGGATTGTTGACCCTGTGCTGGGCGATTTGCCTGCATCGTTCAGTTTTACCCTTCAACTTTAAAACTGAGGGATTTGCTCGCTCTTGCTGATGAGGAAATTGAGGGGCAAAGAGAACAGACCCAAGTTCAAAGAACTGGAACGCGATAGTTTCTTGTTCTTTTCTTTAATTAGTTGTTAGCTGTGCATTCAGATTGAAATTAATTAAAAATACTCCATTGTGAATTTAAAAAGCAAGCATGTGGGTGGACTTATTGGTCCTTCCCCAGCAGAGAGTCTCAGGAGCATCCTTAATCTTTGTTCTTCCTGGCATCTGTAGGTCAGCTTGCCTCTTCGTGACCTGTGGCCACCACTGGTCTTCTGGGTGTTTATTTGCTTTGAGTGGTCATTGTCTGGTGGTCACTGACCCAAGTCATTTGCAAATGTTATAGTCTCGTAGGCATCTTTTGGGTGGTCACACGGTAAGGACAACTGTATCATGTGTTATTTATCACATGTAACAAAATTACATGGCTAGCAAAAAACAAAAATAACAGCAGAGATTAGAGAGAGATGCTGATGTCTTTGGATCTACAGCCACATGATGTGCACTGAAAAGCAGGTATTTGTTCACATTGTATTGTGCTGCAGAAATAAAAAAGAATCTGGAATTTATAAGCTAATTGACTGGAAATAATCACGGACAGTGAAGTAAAAATGTCGGCGTGTTTATGCTTTTCCATATGTAACCTGACCTACATGTTTAAAAATGTAAACTAATTGCTGAATTTATTTGTAATTATACCACTATTTATGTTTCTGTCGAGTGACTTTGTGTGCAGCCCACTTTCATTTTGCGTAAGATAATTGACAGAGCCTTACAAGAAGACAAAAGGCACAGAGTGCACATAATATTGAGTTTCCAGTTTGCTTCTCTGGCATCAAAATACGAACTTTTTGAAAAGTATCATTATACTACATTTGCTGCCAGAACCTATTAGTCTTTCATGATCGAATATATATTAACCACACATCTGTCAGCTGACAGTAAATCCAGCCATGCCCATTCTCTTATCATAATATAGTCACGAAAACTGATAAAAGATTCTTGGCGAAACTGCATTTCCAAGAATGACGGTGCTTATTGCTACCAAGTGGGGCCAGAATGAGGGGTAGGAGCGGCTACATGAAATCTGTATACACGTGCTAAATACTGAGAAATGATCCGTAGGGCAGAGAGGGCTCTATCCTCTGAACAATGACGTAGTAAATAAATACCTTGAAGGATCATCCTGAGAGGCCAGTCGGCCTCAGCTCAAGTCTTCTAACAGTGAGTCCTGGTCTTAACATTTGGAGGCAGCGCAACCCCTTCATGTTCATTGCCTCCAAATGCAACTGCTGTCCCAACATGTGCTCGTGATATAAATATGAATCTATTTCCCACATCTCCATGTTCATACATAGTATGGTGAGGGAGAATGATAATGGATGGTTTTAATACAATCACTGCTTGGTAAGGAAGGAGTTCTGTTGAGGCATGGTTGGCATAGCCTTTCTGCACACACCCTGCCTTACACCCATGACATGGCGGCTGAGGGGCTTCTACAGAGACAAAACTTGAACCACGTTTATAATTGATGCTTAGATGTATCCTGGGGGGAAAGCCCAGCATCCCTGACAAAATTAACGCCTGGACAAAGTATCTGGTAGGTGAACAGATCTCTTCTGTAGGAAAATTGGGGGTTGGGCAGGAGGGAGTGAGAAGGACGGTCTCTGGGAACCTTCATGTTGGTACTTGAGCTCACTGAGACTTAGTAAATGTGGAAGAAGGAGAAAATCCTGTGAATCAATGAGGTAACTCCAAGCCCTCCAGCATATCAGTGCCCAAGCCGGGCTCCCACAGAGAACACCCTGCCCAGAGGAGGGAGGGATAGCCAGACAGAGACTAGCAAGCAGCTGCAGCTACCTCAGAACTCCACTTAACAAGAAATGCACCTTCAATGGCTGTGATACCTCGGAGCCCTCAAAGCCATTCCCTTAGACCCCTAGTGGTGAGCCCACCACCACAAGCCGGGTTGTGAATTTTAATGGTATCTTCTACAAGAAGCACCTCACGCATCATCCTAAGAACTTTGGAAAGACTTGAACAAAGAGAAGATTCTGACAAAATTTATATTTTAGGACAATCATTCTGGTGGCCTGAGAGAATAGACTGAATTACACAAGCACCCAAGCATGCTGGCTTGGCTTGAGATAGCAATTTGTCTTTACCTCGGATAAGCCAGGACAGCATGCGAAGACTTCAGAGGAATTAAAGGACCCTCGCCTGAAACTAAGCAGCCCAGAAGTACATGGAGAAGCTAAGGCAATTGAACAATGAGAAGCAAAAGTGTTAAAAGTGTTGCGTTTGTGACAAAGCAGGAGGGGGTGCAACATAATGGTCCCTAAACGGTGTTTACAGGCATATAAGGAAATTGCAAGAAACACACACACTTGGCAGAGCCTGCCAGCGATGTGAAATAGATGCTACATTTTAACCTTTAAAGATCATCAAATGGCAACCGTTATATTAAGTAAATTCTTGAAGAAATGAATTAAACATTTAGTCAGTGACTTCCCAAGAAATACCCAGTTCAACAATGCATAAAATAATCGTATAGCGCACACACACATCTATACATATATCTTCTATACATATATATTATTCTAAAACTCCACAAGAGAACTGCTGGTGGCCTTAAATCGTTCTTACCCATTTACATTTCTCACATTTTTCTATAAAGCGGCATTTGGCCATAAATACATTGGGTTGGAAATCAGGGAGCTTTGGGAAATGATCATTGGGACTCGCCATTTTTGGAGACCCCAGCTACCTCATCTTGATGCGCGAGATAATAAAAATGCACAGATTCCCAAATACTCAGAAGGCCCGATTTAGGCACACTCAGAATGAGTTAAAATATATATAAAGTTAAGACACAAGTCTATAAACACTGCTAGAATAGCATTCAGTGAAGTAAAAGTTCAAAAGGAGAAACAGACCCAGAGGACTTAACAACATTCTAGCTTCATGGATGCTATTGGCCTGAACCTCCATCTGCATCTGAGAAAATCTTGCTCTTTCCTCAGTTACCCATGAGGCTGGATATTCCAGGACTGTTTTATCTCCCCATAAACACGCACACAGCGGGAGAGAGTCCTGAAAAATCAGTTGCAGAGATACTCAAGAAAAATACAATGCCCCTGATCGTTGACGAATTTCACAAATACTGGTTCGGTCACCACAATAGTCCAAGACTGCCCCCCCCATCTATTTTAAAATGACTTCGCGAAAATGTATGACTTCTATTCTTATTTTGAAACCACTGGCATTTGCTTAGTCCATAAACAAAAACACCATTTCTCGAAACCACCAGACATCAAGCATGCAATTTTCTTCCCTAATACTTTATCTAAAGGAGAGGCTACCCTGGGTATTTACTGTAACCGCCGCACATACTCTCTTGTTCTGCTGCCATGCACTTAGATGCGTTTTAATGAGTCATATTGTGAAGCACTATATTTTTCGTTACTAAATTTATTAACATATACTTATGGGTGTACAGTTATACTGTTTTTTCCTGTGGTGTTTGTGTTAGGACTAATTTTTGCTAATTTCCTTTGTTTTCCCAAGGAATATTTTTGTCTTCTTCAGCCACAAAAATTATCTTTGATGTCATTTTACTAAGGAAGAATGTAAAAGTTTCCGTACTCTCAGGAACATAGTCCTAATATATATTTATGCATGCACTTTCAAGATGGCTTCCATTTCATCAATCTCATGTATCAGAAATGATAGACAGCAGATAGAACAGGTTTCCCATGGCAGTGAACTTAACACTTTGGTTCCAGATCCCCATGTGGAGTTTGTAGAGAAACTGAAAACGAAGTAATGAAACTAGCACCATGAGGTGGCTTTTATGAAAAGTTATGTGAACTCTCAAAACGTCTGCCTTTTCAAATATGGCTGAAGAGTAATTACCCCTTGACATAGGAAGAAATTAATATTTAACGAGTTAATAAACATTGCGTTATTCATCTCCAGGAGTCTTTTACCTGTAAATCTGTATATGTTCACATCATATTATGGAAATGTATATGCACATCAAACATGCCAGACTGACCCAGAAAATATTCCACAGTGGGGCAGAATTATGTGAAGACCCGAGCTAGATAAAGCGTAGAAAGACCTTATTTTCCTATTAAGGCTGGTTATGTACATGCATCATTGCTAAATAGGAAATTGGAAATTTATTTAATGTCAAGAAAAGCCATTTAGCCACTGATGAGTCACATTCTGCCTTGAGTCGTCTGGCAGACCGGCAGATCACTTGTTGGCAAATTTGAATGGTATTAAATTGAACAGGTAAGAAAAAGACAATAGGCTTGTGAATTAACCAAATTAAATTTGTGGGATGTATTTCCGAATAACACGGGTGAGGGAATGCTGATGCAATTTCCAGAAAGAGCAAGGATCCATACATAGCACAGTCATCCTTTTCCAAGACCAAACCTCCAGGGAGTTTCAGAGCCCCGCGCTCGTGGCCCTCAAATAGTGGAGCAAAGCTGGGGTCTCTCGGTCTCCTGCACCACAGCCGCTGGCCAGAAGGCTGGTGTGGAAAGCAAAGCCCCACGGATTCTAGCTCGGAAACCACGTGGATTTCTGTTCGTTTCTTTGATAAGCACCGAACCCATTTCCAGGTGCATTCACTGCCATCTTGATTCTGGTTTACCCCTCTACTTTGGCTTCCAGCTTCTCGCTCTTTCCTGGATCCAGACGCCCCCTTATCTCATGATTTTCTCTGATTCACGATTCTCAGCGTTCAGTGACAGTGGATGCAGCTTGAATGCGGTTCTGTCTTTCCTCTTTTATTACTCATCCCCTTTCAAATGTCTGGTAGTTAAAAAAAAACTGTATAGTATTCCAGATACCCACACATTTCAGGTCAGAGAGGAGTTATGCGAGCATCCACATCACTGAATGGCACAGGGAAGCTCCATTGCCCTTCCCAGAATAAACTGAGGGCATTCAGTCTAAGAGAATATGAGCTCAGACAGGCAGGCATTGCTTGCACAGCCTGCACATTTTCAGAGTGATTTTTTTCTTTTTTTACTTTTGTGTGTTCCAATGTAACAACCAAAGTACAATTTCAGGAGAGGTAAGCAGAACCTAGAAGCACCTCTCTTAGATGGTGATTTTTCTTTTTAGTTTTCCCACAAATCCAAGTACAAATCAAAATACAACTAATTTAGAACACTCAACTAACTCCGAGGACCTGACTAACCCCTTCAGCCAAATTAGAGCGCCTGGGCACAGCCCCAAGAGACAAGCCATTGTCCTGATGTTTCAGAAACAGTAACCAAGAGAGCTGAGGATTCCAGCCACCTGCCGTTTTCCTGGTTTTAAACACACAGATCTTAAAGTACTGATTTTAACCATAGCAAACCGATCCTAAGCCCCCAGTCTGGACATCACTGAGAGACACCGGCTCTGGCTCTTCCAGACAGTGTTCCTCCTGTCTGGGATGAATGAGGAGTTTCCTTCTAAACTATGTTCTATTTTTACATGGCAGTTCTCTGAACTCCCAAATGTCATAGCTATGAGCTTGGAATCCCCTCATGGATTTGTTGCTGTGCTCCCCAGGGGAATTTGTGGCAGATTAACTTCCCAGAGGCACCCACCAACCTTATACACAGTCTCGTTCATTGACTTTCCTCTTGGGGAAAGTGGCAAGATGGTTGACAGCAAACATTTTATTGTCCCCTAAAGAGTTTTTTTCTCTCAGTCTCTGCCCAGTGGTGCCTTAAATACACTTGCACGTCTCGTTCTTTCACCTATTGGCAGGTAGTAGGCAAAGGATGGTATATACTGACCATGGGATATGGCACACCAAGGCAGAGATGCAATATCAGAAATAGAAAATAAAAGCAACTATTTTCCCAAATGAATCTGAAAGGCATAGAACCCCCAAATGCTTCTCACCTGGGGAATTCCCTTCAATGTTTCCAAACCACATCGAATATGGATTTGATGCTGTATGTTGGCCCTTTATGACATCCAGAGGTCTGGAAATTAGGGGCACTAAGCCCTAGGCAGAGGTCACTTGGCTTCAGAATTGCTGGTCCATGCCTTCAGAGGGTGACAATTTCACAGCTGTCCTTTGCATGTGTAAACTGTTCCCCCAAAACAGAGAGGACTCATGGGAGTGGAATCTACTTGGTGATGGGCAAGGACCAACACAATCCACAGCCTTCACACGATTTACATATGCAAAGGTGTAAGACTATATGACCATCAGTCATGATCTACGAAAGGTTAGGTCATCATCTCATCTTTCCCCCCCAACAAAACCAAACTGTGTGCTTGTCAGTAGTCACAACTAGTTCACACTTTTAACACCGAGCACAAGAAATTGAAAGGTATCCTGCTTAATATTAGACAAAAAAATCTGATAATGTATATGGTCCAGTATCCACTTATATGTAATTATAACAATATTAATTTTATTTCTAATACTATAAACATCTTTTTCATTTTGTAACTATCAGTGACCTCTAGAATGCCTGCAATGTCCCTCCTGATCTATTCGTGGTCTCCATTCCTGTCCCCATTTCATCTCTATAGTTGAGGTTAATGGATGGATGGGCGGCTACTTGTAATTGAGCTATTAAATATTTTCTCCTTAACATTTGCCCTGTAGAGCTTCAGATTCCACTGTTGTCTAAACTGCGTCCCAGGACCTTGACTGATTTTTTCCCATTTTACTTAAAGAATTTTAATTTCATTAGTTCTCCCCTTCCCGAAATTATCAGAATCTCTATTTCTTCCACCTCCTCCAGTCATCCAGAGCATCTAAGATTTTCCAGGCTCTGAGAAATGGCTCACCAAGCTCCATTCTACCTGCTGCTGTGACAGAGAACCTGACCCTGGGAGCTTCATTCCCAGGCCTAACCGCTAAACTGAAAACATCCCAGAAGCTGCCTTTGAAGGACTTACTTTCCAGTGCTAAACAATCAGGAGGTAATTGGCCACTTAGTCCTTGAGAGACTAGCTGGGGCTGAAGCCTAGAGACCCAAGCCAAGGGCGCACACTCATGCTTTCAACAAGGGGCTAAGCAGTGTGAGCAGCTGGCTATGGACAAGGGGCCTTAGCAGTGCCAGCAGCTGGCTATGGACAAGGGGCCTTAGCAGTGCCAGCAGCTGGCTATGGACAAGGGGCCTTAGCAGTGCGAGCAGCTGGCTATGGACAAGGGGCTAAGCAGTGCGAGTAGCTGGCTATGGACAAGGGGCCTTAGCAGTGTGAGCAGCTGGCTATGGAGGTCAGGATGCAGGAAGTCAGGGCGGGCAGCAGAATTTCCAACAAGCCGCAAGCTCGGTGCCAGTTGAATGCTGTTAGAGAGGAAGGGGTGGTCGAGGCCTGGGTGCTGACAGTTAGTTCATCAATATCGCTGGGATGTTCATTAGCCATGTGACCTGGAACAAGACAGCTATGACATCTCGCTTCCTCTGAAAAATGAGAATTTTCTCTGTTCCTGTCACTGACGACTAATGAGAAAATGAAAGCTGTCGGATCGTGGGGCACGTAAGAATTTTGTCTGGCAGGCAGTGAGTGCTCAGTAAACACTTCTGCTCTCGGCATTGTCACTCTTATTACCAATAGTAATGATGTTGCTACTTTGGGAGGAGAACAGAGAGAAAAGGGAGATTATAAGAGAGGGGACTGAGAAGATCCAGTCTCTCAAAGGCCCCATCCCCAGATACACAGGAAGTCACGGACAAAACAGGTCCCCCAAATCCCAAACTAAGGAGCAAATGGCAAACCTCACTGTTCCTTGACACAAACACTTTCTTTCCTGCCACTTCTGAAGAATTAGATGCTCTGTGTTCTAGACATGAAATAGTTTTAAAAAAAACTCTGATTCTTTAGCAGAGTTCGAACCTTAGCTCCACAGTGAAGCCTTCCGGAGCTCAGAGTCGTCTTTACGCTCCATGACGTAGCCCACATTCTGAATACCTCCCGTTTCCTTTGGAAATCTTGCTTTTACAAGCAGATGCTGAGAAATGTGTTCCTCTCTCCCTCCCCAACCCCAAACACCCTTCCAGATACCCCACTCTTTCACGGAAACAATCTTACCTCTGTGTTCTCAGGGTCTCTGCTGTCTTTTCTATCTGATCAGTCCTTCTGTCCCATCTTCCTAGCTCTCCATTTTATTCAAAGAACGCCCTATCCCCTCAATTCATCCGCTTGCATCAGACTCGCCAGGCTCTTAAGCACCACGCTTTCCCACGGTCACATTCCTGATTTTTATTGTGCATCTACTATTGCATAGCCTGGACTTACTGGTGCGGGAGAACTGTCTGTATTCTGTCAATCATATTTTGAGTAAACGCTGATTGGCCAGGCAGGGA